>APFE031093683.1:0-21044 GCA_000404065.3 Pinus taeda | reverse complement strand
TATTAAATAACAATAAAAAAATAAGACCTAGATAAATAATTTCCAAATAATGTCTATACCAAAAAATATATGTAAATTTAACGACCTAAATCTAATACAACAAATATTATTTAAAATCAAAATATAAATTTTCTAATTCAACAATTCTAATTTACCAATCAGATCGACCTCTCTTTACACCTTTTCAAACAATTACTAATATACCTATGTTACAAATATATACCTGTGTTACGAATAAATATTCGAAGCTACACATGGTTTGCAAATTCTTCCCATTAACATGCTCAGCTCCCCACTAAACTAACCATGCTAAATGTCACTTTCTGTGCCGCATCATATTTTTGTGAGATGTTTCATATAATGCAACTCATTAGAGTTAAATCATTGAGTTGTGTTCGTTAATTTAATGTTACACAAATATTAACTAAATAATACTTTGGTTAAAAATGAGAGCCATAAAATTTATATATAGCTTATTAATGGAAGAAGATGGGAAGATTTGGATGGCAAAAATAACTTGTTGGGTGATTTTGTAACAATGGGATGTTTCCCAATTTTGTTTTGGAAATACTATTTAAATATTTTGAAATTTTCTTAACATAAAAGAGCCGAGTGTATCCAAAAATTAACAAAGTTTTTTTTGTATTTATCATATTCAAATATTCAAAATTGAATAAATGAGTTTAAGGATGTTTGTTTTTATGTGTAATTGTGTATGATTTTGCATGCATGACATTTTATATTTTGTCTAGTTCTAATTTCTTTTTTTTAGTTTTCCAGATCACACATTGAGTAATAAGTTGTTAAGTTGTTTTCATGTTATAAGAGGATGGAAATTTGTTTGAAGCATTGTGAAATATTGTTTTGAAGTATTAAATTCATTATTATAGTGTAAAAGTTAATGGAGAAATCATTGAATTTTATCATTACAAAGGGTAAAGTTATATATCATTTTAAGGAAAATAAGTGTTTTACAAGTCAAAAATCAAATGTGACTAACCTAAAATTAAATAAGGAGGTCACATGAGTTAATCACTATAAAAATCACTTCATGGTGTGATCGGTAGTACCTCACACAATAAGGTGACATAAAATTAAGTGAATGAGTACAAATGAGCATGAGAAAAATGGATAAAGCATGAAAGCATTTACAACATGTCTCTTAGGAAATTAAGGATTTGCAAGAGTATAAACACGAATTTCAAAATCAAATTAAAGAACCTTAATTAGAAGTTACAACATAAACAAATCATCATTGATCACATGGTTGATACACTACAATCAACAATGATCTTCAAAACGAATTAAATATGAAGGATCAATTGATTGAGGCACTTGAAATAAAAATAAAGTAAAAGCAAGATCAAATTGATGACATGCTTAATGCAACATATACAACTAAGTTTGATGCAATTTGTGACATAGTGGATCTCATACAAAAATCCAATACAATTCGTTATATATATGAACTCATCCGGGTGGTTGATGTAAGTTTTGACACAAAACAGCTACTAGAGAAGATTAATGCAACAAATTATACAAAGGAGATTATTCAAAAGTTTGATGGAACATGTGAAACAAATGAAATTGTGCAAAAGGTTGATGCAACTTATGACACATAAGACATAATACAAATGGTGGATGTTCATCGTGGTACATAAGACGTGATGAATATGGAACTATGCAATGAGTTAAGGAAGAAAACAATGATTGAAGATGAGTCACAAGCACAAAAAGACACCAACAATAGTAAAACAACCAAATGTGAAGAAGAAAAAGAATATCCAAATGGTATTTCCGGTATGTTTTTCAGACCTTGGGAAGATTTATTAATCAATAGGAATCGACATGGCTTAAGAGATGAAAAAGGAAACAACCTATATATGATAGATTACTCCAAACCAATTTAGTTTGTGAGCACAATATTTCTTGATGTTGTCCAGAATCTTGAAAATAAATGCTAACATTTTCAAAGAGTTGGTAGATTCAATTTGTTTATCTCCATCCTTGTACTCATTGTGGGAAGACAAATTACCTATTAGAAAAATGTTGAATGTGAAAGCATATTAAGAAGACAATCCATAATGGATGGATAAATTCATGGAGATGGAATCAAGAGATAAAGAATTTGCATAAGTCTTATCACCTACTCAAGTCAGAGGTAAAGACAGAGAAAAAAAAATGGAAAAAACAAAAACACCATCAAGTTAGAGATGGTACTCTCCACACCTCAAGGGAGTACACAATGATAAACAAAAATATTGTGCACCATTAAGGTGGGGAGTAACTTAATGAAATGAACATGTTTAGTGGTAAACCAAGAACCACCACATTATTCAAATCAAATTTATTAGTGGTCATCCAAAGCCACCACATTATTCAAATCAAATTCGTTGGTGGCCATCGAGAACCACCAAATTGTTCAATTAAAAATGATTAGTAGTAAGCCATAAACCACTAGTATTAATAGAATATGGTTAGTGGTAAACCAGAAAAACCACCAAATGAAGTGAAGATGATTAGTGGTCAACCAATAAAACCACCACTTGAATAATCCAAAGCTCTAGCTTAGATCCTTTCAAGAATGAACTATTGAAAAAATTCTCACGTTGCACCCAATAAGGAGGAATATTAAATGTCAAATGATAGTCAGACTTCAAGATTTGAAGTATTATCACTCAATCACAACTTTAATTAGAATTTGGGAGTTCTATAATAACAATAGATCTCCTCTAAATCAATGATAATAAAAAAGAATGGGAATGTTTAGACATAACGGTTGTTTGCTTCCAGATATTGGCAGTTTTTAAGGCAAATATTCATCGAAGCTCAATTCAGCAGTTTCATATTGCAGATGATAAAATTTATTGGTACAATTATTCAAACATGTGATTGAGTGGGGGGATGTTAGACTATGATTCCCTACACAATAACAAAGTCTGAGAGCGGAATTTTTATGAGTTGTAAACCTTATTTTTGATGAGGTGTTGTCATGATCCATTGATGAGTTGTGAATGAGATCTAGATATAGAATGATTCAATTGATGTACTAAAATTCAAATCTTGAGATCTGTTAGCCTCCTGCTGCAGCAGGTTACTCATTTTTCATGATTGACATTTTTACATGCCAAATATGTCATACTTTGCATGCTGCAATGTTCCATATTTGCTACAGAGGCCAAAGAAGGATGCCATGAGGAGTGTGCTAGTCTAAATTGCCACTTGTTGTGTTCCATTTGATGTGTTGTTCCATTTTCTTTATGAAATTTTCACGTTAAGGAGGGAGGTCCAACAGCTTAATCTTTCCTCTACCCTAGGTTTCAATTTCCTGTTTGTTAGAATATAGACAACTTATCTGTCCAAAACAGCTTTATCTTGCAGATTCTTAGAAGGTTAGAGAACAAGGGGCTCAACAGACTTAATTCTGAGCCCCTGGGATATTGATGAAGATAGTATGAAAGATAAGGATATTAGATGTAGATAGGAGGACAGTAAAAGAAAAGTTGAAAAGTTGGGTTTGCTAGTTCAAGTGCACCCAAATCAAAAGAAGAAAAAATGCTAGGTAAGTAGGCTGGGTAGGTAGTTTTGAGGGTGCAGAATGATGATTTGTGATCGATTTCATGTTTTCAAATGTCATATCTAGTTAGGTCACAATTATCAGACAGCTTTCATTTGGAGGAGCTCAAGCGAGGCATAACTAACTTCCCCCTTCTTCCTTATTCCCTAAATCACTCACGAACTTCCCCTAAAGAGGTCAAGATCTGCTTGATACCTCTCAGATTCATCATTCTTCATATTGGTAGCCTTGGTAAAGGTCTGCTTTACTCAAGGAATGTTCATACTTCCTCTATAAGTCCTATTTCCCCTTTATAGCCTAAGAGTTATACACTTAGCGCTTTCTTGTCACCATTCATATTAACTACTAACTCTAAATATGTAACTCCCTATCTATCTCCCCTTCCCTACTAAAACTATGTTAATAACTCCCCTATATACTTATCCCCTCCCCCTGGTTGAAATATAACCATAAGTACACTTGGGAATTCCTAAGTTTATTTGAAACTTAGCAAGAACCCTCATTTCCCCCCTCAAACCATCTTCTAATGCATATCGGACCCCTCCCATGCCTTGAAATCCCTTCAAACATCAAAAAAATTCTGCTACCGATCATAAAACCCTCATCACTTACCTTGGGCCTTGCTCTGATTGCAAAAAGGTTCTATTGGACCCCCTCCAATGCGATATCACAATCAGGAGGGGAGTCGTTTATCAAAACAGCGCATAAAGTGTGCCCCCGATTGGTTTGGCCGACAGTGATTTCGTCGATCGGCGTATCGCTATGACAAAACAAAGCTTGCATGTGCGTTGCCGATATGGTCATCGTCGATGGTCTGTTGTCGATCGCATATTGGCGATCGGCGTTTCATATGAATCCACGCCATATATATATATGTAGGCCCCGTCCCTTATCCTTCCGCCGCCTTCTCTGTTCTGCCATCTGTTCGATTGCCCGTGCCCTAGATCTATGGAGGGCGGCTCTGTTCCCTTCCAAACCTGTCGATGATTAGCGTCCGGGGATGGGAGTTTTTCCCCTACCACGTCACCCGCCGTACGAGTCCCACCGCTGACGTCATGTTGACGTCATCCGCCGAAAGAAAATTGCGCAAAGGCAAAATCGCTGCTTAGGAAGCCCGGATTCAAAATCTGAGGCAGTTTTTGATGCACGATTAGCGCGTAGGGAAATAGGCCGAAATGGGGAATCTTTTCTTCAGCAATCGTTTTTTGCCTCGAAGGGGCAGAAAAAGGGCGATTTAGCATTTTAAAAGAGTATCAGAAGCAGAAAGAAGCCAAAACTCATGTCAAAGTGTATTAGTGTTGCGGCAAAGCGTATCAGTGTTGCGGCAAAGTGTATCAGCAAAGATTTTCTCCGTGCTTGAAGCTGGTAAAACATTAAAGAGCCCCCAGCAAGTCAAAGAAATAGTAAAATCCATTTAAAGCCTCTCAAATCACAGTTACTACACATCAAAGCTACTCAAGAGCAGTGGAGCAGAGACCAATGTGCAGTTATGATAAATGGCCAGCGCATAACAGCAAAGAATACATTCCTACTCATTTTGAAGCAGCTACCCCAACGCGGCACTTAGATGAATATATCATACATTTACTTCGAGATAAGATGAATTAAAGCACTCATTTCCCTCAAATCTGTTTAAGATCTGCTGTAATAAATACTCCTAGATATTTTCACTATAAAGACAGCCCTGAACAATGGAATTGGGGTGGTGGTTGTTAGTTGGCTGATCCGATCCAAGAGAGACTCGCATTGTATATCTGATATGTTCTATAATAAAAAACTGCTGAAAGGATTGGAGTAATGACTGTCTACTGCATATAAATGGTTGAAGAGTGATTGTGGAATTCTTGTGCTGCTACATGGAACAATAAGTGTTTCTTCGTTATATTTCATTACATATGTTTAAACGCTATTATATCATTGTCTAAATAACAGGAAAAATGAATAGCCTAGACTTTGCTTAATTGCATTCTATGCTCAATTTCTGTTGTTTCTATATGTTTTCCTCTGAATTAGATATAAATGTGAATTCCTTTTGGCTCATATTTTCCCTAATTCACCCATGTATGACAATTATCCAGGGATTCTTAACTGCCCCTAGATAGAGCTCATTCGCCTTCCCTCTGTTAAGAATGAGTGAGAGATTACTTAATTTGCCTCATTCCTTATATTTCATTTTCATCTCCTTTAGTTGAAGGTTGTTTTATGTGTAGCTACCTTGCTCCATTTTCCTCTTGTGACCAAGAAAACGCACCAGCAGTCTTACTCCACGACTCCATGCCCAATGGTTTGAAACTTGTCACTCTATGCATTGCCTCTCTACTTGAAAACAACCTCCTTCCACCCAAACACAAACAAAACCCCTTGAACCCAATAACTAGCCTAAAATCATCATCAAGAGAGAGCCCTCTCTGATTGCAGGTGGGCTAGAACCTGCAGTCCAAAGATTGGTTTGTGGTTACCTCGGCTGTATCCCTTCAGGAGCTTAGGGACAACCTGAGTGTTAACAAGATCAATACAATGTGTTATGAGAATGGCTTAAGGCCTTCTCCATCACTTTGTTTGTCTTGTATTTTTTTTTCTTAATTATTAAGAGAACATAACAAAATGGTGGGGAAAAAGATCAACCTGAAAGATATCGAGCCTCTTTGTTGGATTAAGGGGATCCAACACATGTTAACTTCAAGACCTCCATATCTATTAAGGTTATTTGGGTGCTTAATTATCTCAATGGATTCTCTAAAATGTTGTATGTAATAGTTATCTTATTTTGCCAAGATTTTTGTGTCATGTAGGAAAACATGGTGTTTAGTCTTAACAGAACAGTCGAGAAATGGCAACAAGAAATTCCAGATTAATTTGTCCTTGAATTAAAATAAGAATTAAAATTGAATTCTATTCTCATAGAAACTTGTAAATAGTTAATTAAGTTTAACTGACTTAATTCTCTTATGAATTTCGAGTTGGAAGTATTTATGTAGTCATGTATATGTTCTCCCTAAATTTTAGGAGTCTAGGATGAGTTTATTTGATTTGTAATTAGATAACTCGGTTTGACTGAGTTATAGACGGTTAAACTGATTCTAACTATTTGTGGAACTAGTAGATGTATAGTAGTGAGTTTGTGCACTGGTGCATCCTCAATGCTACTCTAACTAACTGGAGATTCACTCAAGAGAAACGCATGCATGTCGATTTAGAGAAAGACGCAGTTGAGACTAGAGTGCAGGGACAGTGTACTATTAGTTGTAGAATGATCTGAGTTGTACAGATCATGCATGCAATTAGGAAGAGGACCTAGTTTGGATTGCACAGTTTTGAAGAAGGAATTCTCAATTAAATATGGGTTATTCCTCTCCAGAATTGCACAAGGAAATAAGGGCTCAATAGGCAGCGGAAATTGGCTAAGTGTTGGTTAAGGCACACTTGTGAGGTAGAGAGTTGATCATACCTGTGTGTAATTGTTCTTGTGAGAACAAGCTTTGCATTATCACTCAAATTTATGATTAACTCAATATATAGTCGAGGTTTTGAGCAGTGGATTTCCCCATAGAAACAATTGTGTTATGTGTCTTTGATTATATTCTTCTTGTCAATTATTGTTTTCATCAATTCTTGGTTTCATTTGTTTAAAGATTATAGTAGATTCTTGTCTTGTGTTTTAGTACATTACATGAGCAGTGAATCTACAGTAAAATCTACATTGGAGTTGAAGATAGTATAATAGAGGATATTTCAAAGTTTTGAGTTTTGGGTATAGGTGAAATTCAAATTTGCGTTGCATACTTTAGGTTCCGAATATGGTGTTCTACGGTTTGCGGCTCCAGTATGCCTTGGAAGGCAGCTCAAATTATATAGCCTCGAAGGAAACAATGGAGGCAGTGTTGGAGCATAATGGATTGAAGGAATTCGTTGATCAAGGCATTCCTAAGTCAGTAGCATCAGATGCACAGAATCTAGTTGAATGGAAGAAGTGTGTGGCGAAGGTGAGACAGATAATCCTGAGGGAGTTCGAGACCACATTGTCTCGAGTCTCTATGGGAAGGAAACTCCGTAGGTTATGTGGAAAGCATTGACAGGCCTCTTCTAGAACAATAGTGACCATAGGAATTTGGCATTGAAAGACAAACTTCGAAAAATAAAGATGAAGAAAGGTGATACCATTCCAAAATGCTTGGCCAATTTCACTCACTATCATGATGAGCTTGGAAGTGTTGGAATAACCATTGTCGAGGATGATATGGTGAGCCTAGCTCTCCTAGGACTTCCCAAGAGTTGAAATAGTTATTAGGACTCCGTGAATGGAAGGGATAAAATGTTATATTGGGAATGATTGTTGTCAGATTTGATACAGGAGGAGATCAGAAGGAACATCAAAGATGGTTCCTCATCAAAGACTGATGATGAGGAAAATTGTACCTTAGCAAGTAACGAAAGGAAAGGGAAAGGGAAGGTGTCCAATTCCAAGTCGGATTTTTTCCATGGAGGTAAGAAGAAAGACATGAATAAAGTTAAGTGCTTTCATTGTCACAAGATGGGCCATTTGCTACAAATTTCCCGCTCAAGAAGTCCAAGAAGAAGTCCTCAAAAGGAGTGGCGGATGAGGCTTTGGTCTCTCAATTCAAATTTGACTTTACTCTCGTTGCATGCATGGTGTCACCAATGATGGGTAGGGTATGGTATCTTGATAGTGGAGCTTCACTCCACATGATTGGTGACAAGGAGTTGTTCAGTGATGTGGAGGAGAAAGTTCTCCATATGCATATCGAGATGAGTGATGACGGGAGGTATAGTGCTATTGGATTGGGCACAGTTACTTTTCAAAGTGATTAAGGTGCTCCTCTCACCTTGAGAGATGTTATGTATGTGTTCATGTTGAAGAAAAACTTAGTATCGGTCTTCATGCTTGAGGATAGAAGCTACGATGTGATTTTCTTGAAAGGAAAGGCATTCCTTCAACACATAGCCATGGGTCAAGTAAAGAAGATAAAGATTCGAGTTAAGAATATATATAATCTAGAGGTCGAGGATTGTACTTCTTTGAGCACAAAATGTAAGAAGGTACAGAGTCAAGACGTTGGTGAGTTGTGGCACAGGCGATTGGGCCACTTGTATCATGGGGCTTTGAAAATCATGCACTCTCTATTGGTCTTCCCAAAGATACACTAGAGCAAGTTGATACATGCAAGGGGTGTACTTTGTAAAATACACCAAGGCTTCCTTTCACAACAAAGATAGTCGAACAGAGGCGATTCTAGAGAGATTCCATTCAAATGTGTGGACCATTCTCAACAGCATCCACAAGAAAACATAGGTATTACGTTATATTTGTTGACGAATTTTCTCGTAGATGCTGGATATTTTTCATGCAAAAGAAGGATCAAAATTTCACAAAGTTTTGTGAATTTAAAGCATTGGCCGAGAAAGAGTCTAGTAAGAAGGTTAAAGCTCTGAGGAGTGATAACAGTGGTGACTATGTCTCAAATGAGTTTAAGAAATTTTTTGCAGAAAAATGGATTAAACGGGAGTTGACAGCACCCCATAACCCATAGCAGAATGGGGAGGCCAAGAGGAAGAATAGAAGCATTGTAGGGGCAGCATGCACAAAGTTGCATGATCACAACCTACCACTACACTTGTGGGCTAAGTCATGCAACACGATGGTTTATTTTTAGAATTGTAGCCCGCAACGAATACTTGGGATGAAGACACCAGAGGAAGCTTATTTCGGTAAGAGGCCAGATGTTGTTCATTTCAGGATTTTTGGATTGTTAGTATATGTCCATGTGACCAAAGATGCACAGAAGCTTGAGCTGACAACATAATTGGGGATATTTGTGGGGTACATCGATACACCTCACAACTATTGGGTGTACTTGTCGACCAGTAGGATGATAGTGGTTCACATGGATGTCATATTCGATGAGGAGAAGGCCATGCGAGTTTCCCTTGAGAGGGATCTTGAGTTACATGCGGTTGAGGATATCTTAGCTCCTAAGGTTGAGAAGCCTCAGATTGATGTGGAGCAACCACATGCAGAATATCTAGGAGTAGAGACATCCACTCAAGCAGAGTCTTCTAGAGATGGGAGAAAGTGCACCAGAGAGGCTGGGCAGGATATTGCATGATGTGCAGGAGAATGTGGGAGAACCTACATCTCAGTGCAGGCAGAGGACGTCACCTGAGAGGTACACTAGATACATGACTCTTATGAGCGGATGTGTTAAGACAAAGCCATCTTCCTTTAAGGAAGAAGCGTAGCAACTAATTTGGGTTGATGCCATGGTGGAGGAGTATGACTCCATATTTCATAATAGTGTTTGGGACGTGGTCTCGAGATTGAAGGACAAGTCAATGGTGAGCTCCTGATGGCTTTACAAGGTAAAGAAAGTTGCAGATGGTAGTGTGGAGAATCATAAGGCTAGGTTTGTGGCCCGTGGCTTTTCACAAGTAGAGGGGATTGATTATGATGAGACATTTGCTCCTATTGCGAGGTACTCATCGATCAGTTCCATTTTGGCACTATCAGCACAGATGGGTTGGACGATATATCAGATGGAAGAAGAGGTGTACATAGAGAAACCTGGAGTTTTAATACCTTCAACTATGAGTCACATGTGTGTCCACTCAAGAGGGCATTGTATGGGATTGAGCAATCACCTCATGCTTGGTACACTAGGATCAATAGATACTTCACTAGATTAGGCTTCACCAAGAGTGAAGCAGATGCGAACTTGTACCACATAGTGGTGGAAGGTAAATTGTTGATCATTGTGTTATATGTCGACGATTTGATTTTGACAAGTGATGATCAATTGATAAAGTCTTGTAAGGAGGACCTTGCAAGAGAGTTTGAGATGAAGGACATGGGGCTCATGCATTACTTTTTGGGCATTGAAGCATGGCAAGGTGATGTAGAATTGTTTGTGTCTTAGGGAAAGTATGCCAATGAGATACTCAGGAGATTCCACATGGAGAGCAGCAAACCTGTGGAGACTCCTCTAGCAAGTAGCTGGAGAAAGGAGGATGCTACTTCAAGGGAAGTAGTTGACGCTATTGTTTAGAGGCATCTTATGTTTTCACTCATGTATTTGGTGAACACATGACCAGATATGTGTTATGCAATTAACCATCTTATTCAAGCGATAGTTAGGCCTACCAATTTGTATTAGAAGGAAGCAAATCATGTGTTGAGATACCTCAAGGGAACTACTCAGTATGGATTGTGGTATAGACAGACAAAAGGAGTGAAGCTTTAAGGCCTCATCGATGCAGATTGGGCAAGGATTCCATCTGATAGGAAGAGCATATCAGGAGGGATCTTCAGTATTGGTTCAGTGGCAGTTTCTTGGTACAGTAGGAAACAAATATCTGTTGCACTCAGTTCGGCATAGGAAGAGTACATGGCTACAAATGAGGCAGCATGTGAGGCCATCTAGATGAGGAAGATCTTGGTTGGTTTGTTTGGTCAACAGATGGATCCAACTTTGACATACTGTGATAATCAGAGTTGTATCAAACTCTCTGAAAATCTAGTTTTTCATGATCGGTCCAAGCATATTGATATCTGACATCATCATCTCAGAGATTGTGTATTGAGGTGGATTATGTTGTTAGAGTACTTTCCCACAGAGGAGCAAGATGTTGACATTTTGACAAAGGCATTGTCAAGATGTAAATTCAAGTTTCAAAGAGACAGGATTGAGGTAGTTGATAATCCCTTTCTTGTTAAGAGGGAGTGTTGAGAAAAGGCAATAAGAAATTTGAGTTTAATTTGTCCTTGAATTAAACTAAGAACTACAAATCAAAGTTTATTCTCATCGCAACTTGTAAATAGTTAATTAAGTTTAATTGACTTAACTAGCTTAGGAATTCCAAGTTGGAAGTCTTTCTGTAGTCATGTATATGTTATCCCTAAATTTTAGCAGTCCAGGATGAGTGTATTTGAGTTCTAATTAGATAACTCAGTTTGACTGAGTTATAGACAGTTAAACTAGTTCTAACTATTTGTGGAACTAGTAGAGGTCTAGTAGTGAGTTGGTGCACTGGTGCATCCTCAGTGCTACTCCATCTAATTGGAGATTCACTCAAGAGAAACTTATGCATGTCAATTCAGAGAAAGACCCAGTTGAGACTAGAGTGCAGGGACAATGTACTATCAATTGTAGAATGATCTAAGTTATATAGATCATGCATGCAATCAGGAAGACGACCTAGTTTGGATCGTGCAGTTTTGAAGAAGGAATTCCCAATTAAATATGGTTTAATCCTCTCGGGAATTGTGCAAGGAAATAGGGGATCAACAGGTAGCCTAAATTGGCTAAGTGTTGGTCAATGCAGGCTTGTAAGGCAGAGAGTTGATCATACTTGTGTGGAATTGTTTTTGTGAGAACAAGCTTTATATTATCACTCAGATTTCTTATTAATGCAATAGATAGTCGGGGTTTTGAGCAGTGGCTTTCCCTAGAGAAATAATTGTGTTATGTGTCTTTGATTATCTTCCTCTTATCAATTATTGTTTTCATCGATTCTTGGTTTCCACTGGTTTAAAGAGTAGAGTAGATTCTTGTCTTGTGTTTTAGTACATTACATGAGTGTGAATCCACAGTGAAATATACAAGAATTCTTTGTAAGGCTAAGCTTTGAATTCTCTCATTTCTTATGTCCTCTCTATGTTCTTTTATCCTCAATATAAGGGATCTCCCAATTTCAACAATATAACGCTTCTTATAGGAGAAAACAATCATATAGATGTCCTTTTACTGGTGATGGTCAATATTGTCATTTACGAATGTCATTTTTCTTCTAATGGTCCATAATGGCTTGAATGAGGTTTAAATCTCCTATTTTTTAGACTTCAGTAATATTATTTGTCACTCCACATATATAAAGGAGGTATTCCTTTCTATTAACAAATGGAATGTTCTAAGAACGATATCTCCTCCCTGCCTTCTTAAATGCTCTCTTGATATCCTTACTTCTTTATCCTATGCTCTTGAAGATATTGGTTAGGTGGTTGGTGCCCAAATTGGCACATTTTTAGCACATGTCTAGAACCTTTTTAGTGTCACTTTTTCACTTTTGATTTCTTCCTAATGCTTTTTCCATCCATGATTTCCTTATTTTGGTGAAGTTATAGATAGTCTATTTTAGGACACTTATGTATTTATTTATATACATTATGTTATGAAATTGTCACTCTTTATATTAACATTATTAGACATGAGAAAAGGTTAGTGGTTACAACTACTCTGTGTTGTTGCAACTTTGGCTACAACTTAAAGACAAAATTTGCAACTCCACCACAGGGGTTGCAATTCCCTACCAAGACTGAAACATGTGCTACTAACCAACACATAGATGCTAGAAATCCACTGACCAAATGGGTGCAAGTGTTGTGACTCCCCCATGTTGTTGTATCTCCAGTTGTAATACACGGTTGCTACAACTTTGGGTATAGTGTATCATTGCTATGGGGATAACCAACACCCATGACCTAATGAAATTGTTGCAAATATTGAATTGCAACTTTGCATTTCATCTTGCTGCAACTCTGAAATATTTCAGCAATTTTTTGTTTAGCACTCTAGTTGTATAGTTAGCAAGTGAGTCTCATGATGGAAGATGATGGAGGAAATTTGGTGGTTGATTAAGGAGGACAACTCACTTTCCAACAATGTCCAACTAATCTAAGTCAACGTTTGTTCAACAATTACCAATTTTTGAAAGGGCCATTGTAAAAAGATGAGTTGTTTGATTCTCTCAAGCTAGCTATCTGATCTTTCATTCATTTTAGATAGTGACATTTTATATAAATATGTGGTTTATTTTGCAGCCTAATGGGAAGAAAAATATTGTAAAAGTGCATTGTGTAATTTTTTCATTTCCTGCAATAAAAAGTCTCTTTGCTCCAATTTTTCGATGGTATTTTCATGATCAAGTGAATTGAAAAATTAATAGTACCTCATCTAAGGAGGTAAGGACCTCTACTTAACTAGGCATTGCTTGTAGTGTTAGCATATAAGTAGTATTCATATTATGATAATTTGTAGTTAATTATTCTTTGTAAATCCGTTATTTTCTTTTTGTTGCAATTCCATTATTTCCATTTTGTTGCAATTCTTATAGTTCTATTGTTGCAATTCTACTAACAAATTATTGTTGCAACTCCAGGTCATACATTTCAAACATTAGCTTTGTGGTTAGTTGATTGACTAATTTATTTCATAGATATTTGTATGTTTCTAGGAATTTTTGCTATTTTTGCAACTCTTGTTGTTGCAATTCACCTGTAGGTTATTTTTGCTTTGTTTTCATCACAATAGTAGTATAAAGATTGAGAGTTGTGTGAATATGATATCTTGATGTCTATACTTTGTTTTTTGGTTATTTTTATGTCATGCATTGCATCATAATCACATGCTACTAAATTGTTACAACAAACAAGAATATTATTGAACTAGAGCAAGTCGCCTCATAGTTGTTGGTGTGTTTACTTTCCTGTCAAAGTGTTTACTTTCATGCAAGTTTGATTTACTTTCATGCAATTTACTTTCCTACAAGAGTGCTTTATTTTCCCACCAAAGTGTGGTATGTTTTAATTAGTGGTGACTTGTGAAAGTATCCTTATCTTGCCACTCTAACAACATTTAGAATACCAAAACCTCAAGACACATAAGAGATTACACTAGCATATATGGTGCATGAAAATTTCCAAGTTCCAAATGAATCACAAATTGATAGTTAAATGAGCATATTTTTGGTTGTCTTCCTAAGAAATTGGAAGGATAATTAAAAGGCCCATCATTTTTGGTGTCGTTTTCTAGGAACTATCAAACATATAGTTAGTGTTGTCTATTTTTGCCTAAATTTATTATTTTTTTGAGTTTCATATTTCTTCTTTTTCTCAGAGCTTAATTATTTTGACCTTTTACTTTTTCAACAATTTTCCAAATGACTTGTTAGATGCCTAGGCATAGAGACTAACATTGAAGATTTGTGAAAACTCTCCTCCATACTAACAATGTAGGATCGAGTGAAGGAGGGCACAATTAGCGATGTTATTTAACTCCTACAGCAAGTTCATTGGTAAAATAAAGAATTGAATCAGTTGAAGTGGAATCTAAACATGTGCAACCTTGTTTTGCTACATTGTTTCTAGAAGACTTATCTGGCAAACAAATCCATACAAAACTAAAGTTGTCTAAATCTCCCAAGACTCCCTTCAAATAAGATGACAAAATCCTAGAGAATATGACACCTAAAATTGATGATCAAATCTCATCCTTTGGATTCCCCATTAGGGAATATGAGGAGAAAATAAAAATGAAGAACATCATGAACTCTACCTTGCCTAATTTTCATGATCTCTCAAAGGAACACCTAGACACCTTTATTTTTTTAATTCAATGTCCTTTGCGAGAGTTATAACTGTGTTTCAGATGCACAAAAGCTACAATTATTTCCTGCCACTTTCATGGGGACAACACTACACTAGTTCATGGTTTGGAAGAAGGGAGCAAAGAACATGGCCACAAATGAAGGATAATTTTCTAAAGAAATATTAGGACTATTGCAAATACAAGTAACAAAGAGAGGAATTCTTCCAAATGACTCAATATGAAGATGAAATCCTTGAAGAATGTATTGAGATATTTTGTTATAACTTGCAGTGGTCAAAACAAACTAATTTAGCTCCAGAAACACTTTGAGCGCTATTATTACGAGGAATCATATATGACAAAGTTGAACTGTTAAACCTTATGTGTGGAGGAGATATTTCATAGCAACACTTTGGAGAGATTGTGGAACTCCAAAGGAACATCCAAATCTTGCAGAGGACCGAGTGACACATTAGCTAGAATAGATAAGATTGTTATTGGAGTTTTTACTCGAAAATAAATTAGTAATCTATTAGAGAACATAAAAATTGATCTCTTGATCCAATTGAGTTATCAAATAGATACTTTCTAGGAGAAGAAGAAGAAATAAAGGGCAAAACTAACACTTGTAATTTTTTTCTCAAAATGTAGAAGAAAGAATCCATTGAAGGAATTCATGATGGATCAAATTGATATCTATGTCATCTACAGTAAAGAGAATTCTACAATAATTTTCCCCTTTCTACTAGGGATGAAATTTATGTAACAAGAAGCGGAGGAACCAGAACGACTAAGCTTCATGGCCCAGGAATGACCACGGTCCCAAAAATCATAATGTTTAACTCAAGACCATCTTAGTATTTTAATTCATGTTGGTTTAATCATTTTAAGCAATACTCTTCCCAATCATGGAGCTTAACTTCTCAACCATGGATCGCCCCTCCTCCTCAGAAGCTTTCACAGTAAGGATGGAGAAACCTAATGCATGTAAGGCCTCAATAACCCTCCATGAAGCCACCCATGCAACTTCACCCTTCTCCACTTGTGAAAGAACCTACATATACCCTTCCATGACCTCAGTTACTTGCACAAATTGTTACGAACATTAGACCCACTCAGAGAGTTGAAGTTATTGGGATGGAAACTTACCCCACTTATGTTATTTCTTCTCTATATTTCCATGACATCCAAATTCAATTAGGGAAGACACTAACCGAAAAAGACCCTATAATACACATTGAGACATTAATGAGGAAATTTCAAATGAAGAACCTGAGAAAGAAATGATTCTCAAACCATTAAGGGACAAACGTAATAACCCTAGGCTGCAATGACCACCTCATCCTAAGAGGCTAAATCTAGAGAAATATGTAGCCCAACCTAAATTTGATTTCTTGGGAGAACCCAAGAATGTATGTGTTAAAATTCTACTATTCCAAGCAATCAAGGATGTCCTAAACTTTTCTAAGCTAGTTATATAACTTTTCTTTAGGAAACTTGGTTAGAAGAGGAAATGTACCCAAACCAATTTTTTCATGGGAAAAATATCAGATCTTATGATGGGAAGTTGTTGTAGCAAAATAGTATGAACATGGTAGCTCGATAGTTGATGTGAAAAGTAATAATGTTGTTATTCCAAATACAATAATTGACCTAGGTGTTGCTATCAATGTAATGATGTGAGAAACCATGGAAACCTTAGGAATTTCATGACTTATATAAACTTCCACTTTACTTAAATTGGTCGATAAGTATATTATTAATCCAGAAGGGATCTTGGAAGATGTGTTGATATATGTAGATTCGTGGGAGTATCCCGCAGACTTCATGGTCCTCCAACCTAAATATTTTTTGGGAGGATACCCTATTATCCGCAGACAACCATGGTTAGCTATTGTAGATGCATTTATTGGATTCAGGTCTATGAGCATGACAATATCCCATGGAACTTCCACCAAAAAAATCACTTTATGTCCACTTGCTAATTTACCCAATGTGGATTATGAAGCATCTCTTTAGGTAGATGGGGAAGATAATAATAAAAAAGGAAATATCACATAAAGTAATTAGCATCCATCATTATATTACTATTAGAGATAGAATAGAGGATGATGAAATCAATGATTTCATTGCCTCCTCTTCATCTACAAACACACATACCCTTGAGCATATTATGCAACCTCAGGTACAAGCCTCTCTAGCTTCAGCTA
Source organism: Pinus taeda (assembly GCA_000404065.3). Classification (NCBI taxonomy): domain Eukaryota; kingdom Viridiplantae; phylum Streptophyta; class Pinopsida; order Pinales; family Pinaceae; genus Pinus; species Pinus taeda. The sequence goes on along the minus strand of APFE031093683.1, from coordinate 3,879 downwards.
GTGCTTCATTACCTAAACACGAGTCCTTGGTTGAGGAAGACCAAATGTCACCCATAGAAATCATCAAAATAATCCCTGGGAAAACGTTGAAAATAAAATGAGGGTTAATGCCATAACAAAAAGATCAACTAGTCAAAATATTGCAGAAGCATAGAGATGCCTTTGCATGGTCTTATGCAAACATGAAATGGATCCATCCAAATCTATGCACATGCCATATTTATATCAAGGAAAGATCAAAACCTGTTAGAAAACCTCAAGGTAGGATGAACCCTGCAATGAGGGATATAGTAAAAGAACAACAGAATTTGCTAACATTTAGTTCATTTACCCAATTTTTAATAATCAATGGGTCTCACCCTTAGTCATAGCTCCCAAAAAGAATGGAGAGTGGAGAATATTCATAGACTACAAAGAACTAAACAAGGCCATGCATAAAGATCACTTTCCTCTTCCATTTACTAACCGTCCTAGATACACTTGTAGGAAAGAAGTATTTACGCCTTTTTGATGGATTAAGTGAGTATAACTAGAACCAAATTTCTCTAGAAGACCAGGATAAAAAAAAACATTTACTTGTCTATGGGGGTACATTTGCCTATCATGTGTTATAATTTGGGTTATATAATTCTCTAGCCACATTCCAAAGAGTTGTAATTGGAATATTTTTTGATCTTGTTCATGACTGTGTGGAAATTTATGTGGATGATTTCACTACTTATGGTGATGAACTTCATGAAGCACTTCCGAAATTGGAAAAACCCTTATATTATGCAAAGAAAATAATGTTACTCTTAATAATGAAATTTTTTTCATAATGCTAACTAAAGGAATTGTATTATTGCACCATATTTTAGAAAAAGGAATACAAGTAGATTCGGCTCAAATAAAGGTGATACTTGACCTACATATTTCACATTCATAAAAATATGTACGAAGTTTCCTAGGATATGTTGGATACTATTGTTATTTTATTGAATATTTCTCACAAATAGCTTGTCCATTGTTTGCATCACTTGACAAAACAATTGACTATTTTATGGATAGATAATTGTCAACATGCCTTTAAATATCTCAAGCTTCGTGTGTAGCAAGAGCCTATATTGAGAGGGCATAATTGGTCCCTTTCGTTCCATATCTCCAAATGTGTAGGACACCACCATTGGAGCTATGCTAGGACAAAAAGAAGGTAATGATCCCTAGACAATTTATTTCGTTAACAATAACCTTTCACCAGTGGAATTAAATTACATGGAAATAGAAAAGGAATATATCACCATCATACATGGTATGAATAAATTTAAACATTACATCATAGGGTATCCAATGGTTTTACACCGGCCTAGATCCATCTTAACTCTGAATCTACTAATCGTCCAGAGGGATCAAATCTCTTTGCAATCCAAAATTGGTTTGCACCTCAAGAGATTTGATCCCTCTCAGTGCTTGGTAGATCAAGAGTTAACATGGATCTAAGCCAATTAGTTTAGCATTGACAAATGCAACTTTTAATGTATAACTTTGAAAAATAAATATTTATTTTTCAAAATTATTAAAAAAAAAAGGCAAACATTTGATTGGACCATGCAGCCTTTGCATAATATAATGCCCTATGGATATGTTATAATTTATGGATATGGTTCCAATATTCATGCAAGATTTTTAGATATTTGTGTAGTGATTTTTTAATACAAAAATAAAATCCTTGAAAATAGCTAATACTCACTACTCAAGTAAATAACATATTTACCATAAGTGATTTCCCACCATAATTTAAGCAAGCCCTTGCATAAAAATGTATAGAAACAAGTACTACATAGTAGCTAGTGTATGCCGCTTAGTTTAAATATAGCTAAATTGAAGTAAAAATCAATAAAGAACAAAAATTGCATATCTCAATCTTGAAACAACAAGACAATTAATAGAGTGTGGGAGATATCATTTTGTATAAATATTTGTAATTTATTATTTAATATATTTATTTTAAAATAAATTAAATTATTTTCTTCAATTTGATAATTTATTATAGCTCATATTTTAATTAAATAATTTTTATATAATTATTATTTTTAAATTAATAAAAAAAAATGCCCTGAGGAAAAATCATAATTTTCATTGATATAAGAAAATTACATGTTATAGATGCAGTGTCACATATGCTATATAGTGAGGTTGTTCGCCTATCGAAAAAGAATGTATCAAAAAAGATCTTTGATTCTCCACACAGGGAGAATGTGTCTTATGTGTTTTTCAAAGAGATCAAAAACTCCTCACAGGGAGTACAGTTGTTTGTCTTATATATACAGCTAGTAGATCGAAATATACATATGTACTCATAAATTAAGAAAAAAATATAAACATGTAAATCAGGCCCCTTTGGGTCAATTATGCTATGTAGTCAAAATATGAGCAATGGTAGTACTAATAGTGTTCACCGCCCCTCTACTCTTGACTCATCGATGTACCACGAGGCTGGTTCGCAACTTCCTTGGATAGTTGATCAAAAATTCGGTTATGTTCCCTGTAGATATAGCAACAAACAAAATGATCAAAATGTGCAATGAATCTATGTACCTCTTCCAAAATAGGTCTCAGAGAATATGCATGACAATTTGATGTATTGTCTATCTAGTTGATAACATTCTTGGAGTCCCCAAAGGTTCAGATATTTTTGCAATGTTTATCCATGGCAAAGTGTAGGAGATGTCTAAGGGCGATCAACTCAACATAATTATTGGTACCCCTTCCCAGAACCATTTGAATTTTAAAGTGATGAGAGTAAGAGAGGTATAGAATAGAAACCCCCCCCCACATCCTGCATCCTGTGCAGATCCATTGAAATAAGCCCAGGGGTAATCTCAGTTGATGACCTCGGGAACAATGTTCTTAGAGGGGGGAGCAACATCGTCGTCAGGGATGGATTTATAGGTGGCCAATATGCCAACAGAGATAAAGGGCTGATAAGGGATGGTATTTTGGAAGATGTATTGGTTTTGTGCTATCCAAATAGCCCAGTAGAGAAGTACGGGAAGGTTTCTGGCCTTGTTCGGAGCAACTGTTGTCCACCATAATATCCATGCATCTAAAACAAATGTACCCAGCCATCGACAGTGGATATTGATGGCTTGAAGAGTGGTATTCCACAGTTCCACAATGATTGGGCAATTTAGGAAGAGGTGATTGATAGTTTCAGTGTTATTCTTGCATATGCAGCACCAAGATGGTCCGTGATGGACTCACTTATTCAAGTTGTCCCCCATGGGGGCCTTGTTCCCATATCCTAACCCACCTAAAACTATAAATAATCCTAATAATTTGATTATGAATAAGAGTTTTATAGAAAGCCAAGCAAGCAATAATTTGTTGCCAAGAGCTAATTCACTTTCAAAAAGTTTTATAACAATTGAGGGTATTGAATTTGAGCATAGTCTTTTCATAAACAAATCAGAAATATTTTTCCCTGAGACAGTCTTTGATGAAACTACTTTGAAACCTCACATCTTGATCCGGATATAAACAGAAACGCAAAAAATTACATAGATAACCATAAATATGGATATGCAGCGGAAATAATACTTCATTTCATTAATGTAAAATATTGAAATACGCTTACAAATAGAAATGGAAATAAACCAGCTAGGGCGATGGTATCTTATCTCTGAGAAGAGATGTGGCAGTGACATGCCTCTGAACTGTGTTACAATGAGGCTCAAAGGCCTCGTTTATTGTTGAGAAACAATGGAAAACCCTAAACATCCAAAAAACCTAACCCTAGAAGATGAAATGCCAAACTGTGGGCCCCGTTTGGGTAAATTGGTACATGAACTTCTTGGGGTCATAACTTTGGCATATGATCTTCGTTTGATGTGCACAATATCT
>APFE031093682.1:0-14436 GCA_000404065.3 Pinus taeda | reverse complement strand
AGATTTCCACGACCCTCCAAAACCTGCTCTAACCCTCAACTCATGGAATATTAATGATACATGTTGGTGACCTCGTGTTGGTTCTTCAAAGTGCTCCTCTTTTTGTGCTAAGGGGACCCCTCTAACTGGCTGTTATTAATTAGCGACAACTACAGCATGCATGTGCCCCCTTCCTTTGTAAAACCTTTGCAATGAATTGTGGATATTTCTTAGAGAATTGCACTCTCTAAGCCAAGGAGAATCCGCACAGTTTTGAACAACATTAACGCATCAACAAAATACATCAACACATTCCATTCTCACTACCAAGTTTTGAACAACATGTACAACTACGCTCAATGCGCATGCAAAGACTGCTTCAATGATGGTAGAAGGTCATCTTTACAAGTCAGTGATCAACCACAATTCAAGACTAGCATTCATCATTGCGAGTAGCAAAGAGTATGATTGCCAACACACATGAAAACTTTGTAACACACATAACTATTATATCCTACACTCTATTTCTGCAACCAATATCACATATCGAGCTGACCTTTATTTCAATTATGACTTGAACATGCTCACTGGAGTCAAATTAACCTCAATAACTGATATAGATGAAATTCCTCAGAACATAAAAGCCGAAGAACAACTTTTGAACCTGTAGTTTTGAATTAGAAACTGCACAATTAACGTGATGACAATTTGCGACTTGAGAATAATGTTTCAAATGCACTAGAGGTTGTTGAATTATGAGACTCTCAATGGTATTCTTCACATGCATTAAACACACAACACTGAATAAAAAGACAGAATCATATTCATGTGGCATTTTTACTATCACCGCCAATTCTTGGATTTCTCTCCTTTCTTCCAATAGCTCCATCAAACAAAAAATAGTTCCAATTACTTTCAAACATATGCACCACAATTTTTAGAGTTGCAAATAGTCATATGCATGATTTGTATCAATGAGTTCATTCAAAGATGTGTATATAATGCAGGTTTTGACAAGCGCATACCAACATACATTGTTACCAAACCAATGAACACACACTTAATTATTCTTCTCAGGCTTTCGTTCAACAATTTTTGTGGACTATACACCCTCAATTTAGCCTCTAATAGCCCTTTCCACAATGCAATTCGACCCTTATTTCACCGTAGGAATTGAAGACACCAATAGAAGGAGTAGTGCGCCCCAATATCTTTAGAACTTCACTCTTGAGATCTGCAATTACAAATTTATCTCATGGCACAATCATTTATGGAAAATTCAAGAGATTAGTACCTCAATGAGTTGCAAATTCTCACAAATATGCATCTATGTCATTTTTGTTTCCAGGACAATCCACCTAATGGATGAACCTGGATAATGCTGCTCTAATCTAGCTAAACAATTTCAAGGATGAATTTGTGATCTAGATCAAATATCATCACCATCCTCATCAAAATCTAGATTTTACTACGTTGATGACTTAACCCGCAGCGGTCTGCTAGTTGTGTATTCTTTAGAAAGGAATATAAGGTATGTTCCATCACTATATGCTCCATCACAAACAACAACATATTTAATATATGTGCCATGTAAACTATTGTAGGCTATGTGCCATCAATATATGCTCTTCACATTATTCAAGGTTGCAATGCATAGTTTTGATACCAATCAAGAAGTTCACCGCTCCGTAACTTACATTCAACACTTGTATTCTAGTAGTCTTCAATTCAACGCACCGCCATTAAACAACTCGTAGCATAATGAAACAATGTCAACATAGCTTCCAAAAATTGATGTAGGTTTCTACGGCTTCAAGATTTAATAACTATGGTTTGAAAAAATTCAAGCCATGGATATGACAACCCGGTCACTAGAGTTTTGACCAGCATTCTCCACTAGTGTTCAGTCCTCAGAAAATTCAATACAAATTTTGTTTTAACACTTCAATACTAGGAAGCAACCACATCACACCACCTTTGTCTTCAATTTACATAGCAGTGAAGATCGTTACCCTAAATTGTAGGTATGATAGAGGAGCGCTCTTAGACTGCCAGAACCAGGACGAGCAACGCTTTTATGAAAGGTAGAACATAGGCAGAATAGGGAGTTACAAAGTAGAGGGAAGCCAAAATGGCGCTAGAGAAATGACAGAGGTTGCAGCTATAATTTAGCTGAGAAAGTATTCATGAAATGCAGAAATGATGGCAGAAATGACCTGCACAGAAAGGCCATAAAACAAATGGCTGAAAGTAATTATGGAGGGTAGGAATACACCTGCTCTGGTACCATGTTAAACACACACATGGAAGCAACAACATAGGAAAGATAAACACGAGAGTGCACTTATTATTAACAAATGATATACATTTATAGTGCATTGTGTGACCCTTGGATTCATATTCCAAGTGGTCTCTTGGACTCCTTTTGGTTGTTTAGCTTCCACAGCAACCCTTAGATGATTAGGTGTCCAACAGAAACTAAAAGGGGTTTCAATATCCATTTTTTTGAACATTCTTGTTATTTATAAATTAAATAAATAATAGAAAGACTCAACTCTCATACTTTCTTTTGAAGATAAAAATTATTTTAATTATATTTTGTATTATCATATTAAATTAATGTTCAAAGGGAGGCTCTCTTTGAGGAAGGTTTGCAGTGGGATGTAGTATTTACTCAATGCTCGAATACAAAGATGGAAATGTGGTCGAATACATTCATTTAATTTTAAAATAATGAATTTGTGTTTTTTTCTTAAAGCTAGTTAATTTTTAAATTTTTCATATCATTTTGATGGAAGTTTTAATATATGTTTAGATTTGGACTCAAATTAAAATATAATTAGAGCTACATAATAACTAGTACATGCGGTTTAGCTTAAATATAGCTTAATGAAACAAAAAAATAACAATGACAAAGATTTCATCACAAAAATAAAACAACTAATAAAATATTATATTAGATATCATTTTTTGGGATTCAACTTCGTTAAGTAAGTCATTCAAGTATGACCATTTCTCATGGAAATGGTTATACTTGAATGACTTACTTAACAGAGTTGAATCCCAAATAAATGATGTGTAATATAATGCACTGTGAAAACCCCTGAATACTTAAAATATTATATTGTTAAATGCCATCACCAAAAATTAAGAAATATGATTAACTAATATTTTTTATACTAAAATAAATATAACTATATGTGTGTGTTTTATTTTTATTAATATATATTAATTGTCTTATTTTATTTATTGTATATTTGTATAATGATAATATTTAAGTTGTTAATATTTGTGAAAAAAATATAATTTCATGAAAATAGAATAATAGAAAAATAAATCAAAAAGTTAAATGAAAAGAAAATAAAACAAAAAACAAAAATTTAGAAACTAAAAGAGATGGAAGTTACTAAACAACCCATAATAAGACCTCAACCAATCATCTTACAAATAATTAAATTTTGATAATGTTAAAAATTAATAAAAGTTGAATTCATAATGTTAAACTATGGAAAAGTATCACAACTTTTTTGTCAAAGACAAACTAATACCTAGTCAAAGCCGAATTGAATGGGTTATACCATGCAGGTATAGTAATAGATTTTCGATTTTGTAAGGACTTTTTGATGTTTCAGTGAAATAATAATACACAAATTTCAATATTTAACAGTAGGGATAATGGTGTACGTTTGGATATTGTAAATTTAGTGATAAATTACTTTTATTAAATTAACAATATTTCACTAAATTGTTTTATATAAATATTAAATATTTTCATATTTTATTATATTATATTTAATTTGACCTCCTCTCACATGTCAAACTCTTATAACCTTCAACATGTGTTCAAGTTCACTAATCTTTCCAAGTTTCATAGGAATCCCTTAATTATAATTGAACAAAGCAAGCTTCATAGTCCCTTCCTCTTAAATATAAAATATATATACTTGGGGAAGAAACAACATCTCAGCCAAGACAAAAAGCTCAACAATTCCACAATAATCCATATGTTGGTAAATCCTGAAAATAAGTTTGAGTTCATTAAGTATAAATTTATTTATTTTAAGAACTATGAGGAAACATATCTCTTCTTTGTAGAGAGAATTAATGTCAAGGGTCTAGGTGTTCGAATTCGTCGATTGAAGTTTCTGTAAGAAGAATAATTCTTGTGGGTTTTCCTCTCGAGTTGGAGATGTGATGAAATTAGAGGCCTGAAATATGGAATTGCATCTAGAGGCCCCTCACTACACAATTAGTAGTATCAATGCCATATTAACAATTGTTATAATTACTAGTGATTTATTTTTTTTATTGAGTTGTTCTAATGTTTTCACTCTTGAATTACAGGGATAGGGCCAACCATTGTGTAGGTCATGAACATTTTAATCTCTATTTAATGCCTCTGGATGTCGCTTGACATTATGGTGCATGATCTAGACTCTGCAACTACGTCTTCCTCATTTCACGGATATGTGGCTTCAGGAACAACATGGGTTCACAAAATTGAATGGAGGTTGTTCCTCATAGTCGAAAACCTTAGCCTCCCACTTCCCCCATGTAATTGTTATCCTAATTTTTATTTATATTTTGGGAGGGGGATAAATATGGGGTTTGAGTGTACATGTGTGTAAAATTGTTGACATGTTTATAAATTTCCTGTTAAAATCAGAAGAAGCATTCAAAGGTCTTATTTTAGGCACTCATTTTTATATTTTTTTAATTTTATTTTCTATCCTTCCCATAGTGATGGTCCATCTGGTCTGTTGGCTACTGCCCATATGCTAGGTTGGAAAGCAAGGAAGACAGTGAAAAACATCTATATATAGCTTCATAGAATTCATTCCATCCTTGATCCTCCCTCTCTGATAACATCTATGAGTGGATTTCTTCTGGCACAGGGCTGAGAGAAGTGGGGAAGTATATACCAACTTCGAATGAATATCTATTAAGAGCTTAGCATGCTACTTTTATTAGAGACTCTCCGGAATAATTTTTCCTCACTTTCCATGTTATGTATGTTATGAGGTTCAAGTTGATAATGTGATGCAGGGTTACCCCTGCACATACCCATAGTACGCACCCTTTCCTTAAACAAACTATCCAAGGTATTTAACTCTCCAATGGAGTTAAATCTTCAAGCCATAAATGGTTAGGGTCCTTTAGCGCTGGTTCCTTTTCATTGGACCCCAATCACCCCACTTTAAACCCTCTATCAAGACTTAAAGCCTCACATAACATTCACATAAGACTTCATTAAGGCCTTCCTCCTTAAATCCTTCTATCGGGAATTAAAACCCTCTGGTCAACCCTTTAATAGATTGGTTACATACGTTTTAGCGTATAAAAGATTCTATCGGCACTCTTCCACTTTATAAACCGTTATAAAGGAAAACCATTTACAAAGGGAAATGCTCCCAAAACATACCTTCCCACCTTTTGTATGGCCTCTCCATAGACCCTGTGGTTACACCTTTATTGATCATTTCAATCGGCTCTTCAGCTCCCTTCGACACTCCACCCAAACCCAACACACAAAATATATCTATATATTATATATACCCTTTCTATCTGATTTGGATAATCATAGACATTAATATATATTTATGTCTTAAAAGACTCACACAACACTTTAACATATTACATAGGAAACACGGGAAATACAAAGGAAATCCCATGCCAAACACATGTACCTGGATTTCAAACATTATATATTCATGTTCTTCGAATGTCGTAGGGTCCTCTCCTTCCAAGTGTTCCACTGCGCGAATCTGATACACCTGATCGTCGATCTTCAATTAGCGATCACACCAATCTCCGATCACCAATCGATGCTTATCGACGTCGCCGTATCAACACTTCCTCTAGTTAGAATTCCACTTGAACGCCGATACGATATCTTTTACAAACCCAATATGGTATAAACCAACCTTTATAATGTTTTAACTCCGGCTTCAATCTCCACTCTCTTTTGCACTCAATTTTTAGAGTAACTTGGGTTCTTTTGCTCGCTACCCAAAATTGCACAGATAACTTAACTATGTCAATGCGATGTTCCACTTGCTCTTCATTGACATCATCTAGACCATTGATCTTCCAGATCCAACAGTTGTTGAGCGTCTATGTTTGTCCTCACGCTTCTCCCTTTTACTTAGTTTTTACGCTAAGCCTTCAAATATTCCATGGGTTAACTCATCTTCAAAGGGTTCGATTCCTTCACTGTTCTCACTACATGCTATCTCTTCTGAGCTTAAACTTTGTACTCTGCTTTGATATCTGTTTTTACAGAGTTCTAATGGATTGAATGATCCATCATCATCCTCTGTATCATTTCCTCCCTTTGTGTGTTCTGCAGAACTCTGGCTATAATCCTTTATATCAGAACCTATCAGTTCACATACAATTCAACACCCAAAACATGTATTCCAACTTGAAATTAAGTTGACTGTATTAATAAATATCAACAATGATTACAGAATGAGACTTATATCTCTCACAGGCCTATTTTCCAATGTTAGCGGCCTCCATTTTTGACTCTACACGTAGGCTTACATATACGCCAGTGAGTTTTGTTGAACTCATTCTAGTTCGACTCCTAAGTCTATTGAACCGACTCCTAAATCCTCTGTCCATTATGTCCACTTATAATTAATTCCTAAAGTCTCTCTCTTATGCCTCAAATCATGAAGTGTTCTAAGAGTTCTAATTGACTTTGGACTATTGTCATTTATTCCCACTCATGTTCTCATTTATTTGAGAGCTCTTACAATTTCCTCCATTATCTAACTAAATCACTTAAAGACCTAATTTAACACTTAGTAATCCAACTTCCCAAAAATACATGACCCCCTATGTCTAGTTAATTACAATAATTTTCCTTGGGTTGAATGCTCTTGCATCATAATATCAGCTTCGGCTTTGAAGTTCGGCTTCCAGAAAATTGTATAGACGTGAATGATCTGGGAGACGCTATTAAGGTACAATGATTGTTCTTAGTATATTCTTCTTTATTTAAATTCTATAGGGATAGAAGTAGATGTGCACAATGCATCTCCACATCATGTCTATTAAATGGAATGAATTTATCTTAATGTCTAAGACAATTAAATCCATAGAAAACTTACCCTGGAAATATGAAGTTCTTGACTAAGTAGTGGTAGATAGATTTTCTATGGTATCAAATATTAGCAACCATGAAATGTTGCATCTTGTATCCTGTTAGAGTTCATTCCAATACAAATGGGATATATTATATGTTGGCATTATGTGATACTGTAAGTTTGTAACCTATATATTCTTTGAAAAATCCCGCAATTTCATTAATCATGGCCTTATCCCTATTTATACGATATGATTTTACTTATTTTCTAGGACTTCTTTCATCTTATAGAATCATTGCATTTAAAAAGAAAATAATGTTTGTTAACTAACTAAAATCAATTTCCAGAGATAAAATTTGAATGCCCTTTCATATGTGCACTTTCTTGTACATTTTCATTTGTTGGCCTATGTGGCATCTAAGATCACCATATAGATTGCGAACATTTCATGCCAACTAAATCTTTTGGTTCATAGATGCCAAGTCCACATTTTCCATGTTGATTCTGATGCATGGATATATTCACATCCTATTTATTCTACTTACCGGTATATGTATTGTCTGTCATGTAGCTGAAAAGTATGTTAAGAAGAAACAAACTAGAACAAGCACTCGTATAATCAAGAAATCTAGCCTTATATGAAAATCCTCATGGTTAAAGATAAGATGACATTTATTAGGTTGTCAGCCTAGTTCATAGTTTGTAAGAGGATCAATGCATAGAACTTTTGTTTTTTAGCATTTGAATTGTGATGTACAATAATTGCTATCTTCAATAGCATGTAATAAGGGTTTCCTTCATGTTTTACTATGCTACAAAGGTTATTTGAGCCTATCTTTGCTACATTCTTCTGATCTATGTCTTTCATTTGTTGGAGATGATGGTGTTTTTGAGAGGTTGGTTGTTTTGAGTCTTGGTAATGAGAACTCAAGTGTCGTTATTGAAGGGATTTCATCAGATACTTCTAGAAGATCTTTTTTGTTAAGGTTTCCCGATGTAAAGCCCTCATATATATAGCAATGAGAGAAGTCTAAGTTGGTTGGAGATGAGTTCCTCTCAAAGGTGGACTACTAACTGTAGTATATGAATATAATTAAATAGTATTGGTAATTGAAATAAACTGCCATATAGGTAACTGAAATATGCTTCGAGTGTGATATTAATGATTTCAATGATATGTAGGTATTTGATGTAGCATGTTTTTGTTGGGCCTTGGGTCTTAGCACTTGATAATTTATTTATGAATCTTTATATGTATTCTAAATACTTTCAATACACTAGTTTACTTTGGGACAAGTGTTGTTGTCTAAGTTGCATGGTATAGTGAAACATGAATGCACACACACACACACACACACACACACAGATATATATATATATATAATGTTTCTAGCATGTTCTTGTTTTGGATGTATGCATTGCTATTTTAATATAAAGGTTAATTGTTGTCCATAATTAGAAAGCATGATTATGGAGAATACCTTGAGGGGCTTGTAAGTTCAACACGTTTACTAACAAATTGATTCTTTGTACCATTCTGGGTGCATAATAGATTTATGTATCAAAGTAGTTGGTTGGGGTTTAATCCCTTGGTGTGATTGTATTACATCCTAGAGAATGACGGGAGCTATCCATTGTTTCTTGTGACATAAAAGTAGTTCCTGTTTTTGTTTTTCTTTCCATAGCATGCGCAGGGAAATGAATTCCAGACAAAATGCTAGAAATTACTATAATAATAGTCTCATATGTTTCATGTAAAGGTCAAAATAAAAAAAAATTGGATGTTTTTTCCATTTCCAACTTCCATATTGTTTAGGTTTATTTCCAGATTAAGGGTCAAAACTTGCAGTCAAATTGCTCTTCTGTTTCCATCTGCCACAATGTGGCATGCTGTTGTGGCTGCTTTGGGGATTGATTGTCAACCAACATGAAGTTCAAAGGCCAAAGGGCCTCAATAAAATGAATCCAGTTGACAGTTGGATTTCCAAGGTAGCTCATTAGTAGAGAATGTTGCTTTATCTGAAAACAATGAAGACAAAGATGGAGAGGAAATGAAGAGAAAGGGCAATAGCAAGAAAAAACTCAAGTTGAAAATCTTGCTTGAAGTTTGGAGGAGGAAGTGACAATTGAGCATGTCCATGCATGAGGAGTTGCAATTGATACAAGTGGGTAATAATAGATGAAATCTCAGTGTACATCTTATTCTTTGTAAGCATTTCCAAAGAAAAATAAAGTTTCCAACAATTTTTTGTTTTTCAATTTGGGTTCTTGCAGTAAAAATTTATCTTCTCTATGTTAATAGCTATTTGAATGAGTTTGGTTGTGCAATAGCTTCAATTTGATGTGAATTTTGCTATATAAAACTACATCTGATAATACTTTTTCATTCGATTACCTACAACCATATATTATCCTAACACCCATATCATTGGATTCCCTGTCGAGCATTCTCTTGTTAGTTAATTCAATGCAATGCTGAATCACAATGTTATCTTCAATTCATAAAATTGCTAAGGTTAAGTTTATGCACAACCAGCCTCGTTATTTGAATGGGCATTCTACTTATTAATTCGTTTAGTGATGAGAGTCAACTAGCCCTCAAATTGTTGGTGTACTTATAATGAAACTTCAGACCATTTCCATTAGCAGTAGTCATCCACATTGGGCTTTAAGTCATTGCTTTATTGCTTGGTTTAATGCCATCACACTCCCAATATTTCACCCATTAGTGGCATGATGGTTATGGTATATTCCTCTGAGTAATAGTTGTAAATCATACTACAACAATTAAAGCTTTTAGATGGTTTGTTGACTAGTTCAGCCATCATTTCAATGATATCATACCTATATATTCACTAGAATATTATATTTCTTGTTTTGGGAAAAGCTTCTGCTTTGTTTCTGAAGTTAATAACCAACACGCCATTGTGTACTTTTGGAATCGAAGGCCAAGGCATGAGCATGGGTGCTCATGAACAGTCATTCATATTTAAACCTATGGGGGGAATTCACAAATAATATTGTGTTACGTTGGGTAAGATAGGGTGCATGTTATTATATTATGTTGGTTCTCCCATAAAAGCAGAATGCATTGGCCTATAAGACAAACTCATGAGGTTGGAATTCATCTAGCTCCTAGTAAGAATAACTGCACCAAGAAACAAGGGATTGGACTTGGGAAAGCCCCCAGTAGAGTTTGGAAAAGATGGCTTAGAAGAACGATGCCCTGGTTGAATCCCTCCAGATGGATGATACTAAGGCCTCGAGCAAGTATGTGAGTGCAGATTTTGTCCGAATGGATCATGAAAATGGTTAGCAGGAGGCTGCTATGAAGAGTAGATCCCTTGGGCTTGATCATGTATTGGCATAGAATGAACAACACTTACTGGTTTTGCCATAAATTTAGTATCACAAGCATGTCACTAGCAATAGGAGGCTAGGTAGGACACATCCCTTCAGTAGCATCTTGATTGGGCTTTGTATGGAATTCTCCTTAAGGAAGAGGTTCACTTGAAAACGTAATTAAACCTTGAATTTGTTCTCTAGAGTATGCCGACAGGGTTGTAGGTGATATTGACTAGAGGTAAAATATTGAAATTAAAGAATATGCAACCCCAAGCTTGGTGACTACACTTTAGCTTGGAAACCTTGAAGGTGCATATCAAGCTCACTTGGAAAGCTTGGGGTGCATATCTAAACTAGGATGATATTGTTCTAATATATTATTAATTTAGCCATCTTTTGTCTATTTTTGTAAAATAAGTGTGCAAGTATAGGAACCTGTATGGTTTAAGATGAGGATGGTTGGTGGGTTTCTATTAGGCTATGTCTGTCATCATGCTATAGATTTTTCCAGAAGCCTTAATAGCTATTTAGTTTGTTAGTTACATGTGTTTTTTGTTACTTTGAAGTTCATGTTTGTGAAATAATAGCTAATATGAAGATAATGTAATTCTCTATTGAGAATAAGGGAAGATGGCCTATGCTATGGGTAGTATGACAATAGTTTCCACTTTTGTCTCCCTAGGTATCATTGGAAAGGAGAGGAAGTTGGGTGCAATATCTAACAAAAATCCTAGACAATTGTATTCTCTTGTTGCTTTTTCACCCATTACATAGGAGAGAGTGGGTAGTCAATCCAAGAGATATAGCAAAGGTTTTGTACTTCAACCAAGATGGGTCAGCAACAAAAAAATTGCAGGTTAGAGAAAAAAAGTCCGTCTAAAGGAAGTTTCTTTGTCCATATACATTTGATGTTAATGTGTGGTTTTTATGTAGGTTTGGTATGACATATATTCCAGCATTTTGTGCATCTATTGAAAATATTTTCAATTTTTCTTGCATTCAAGTGTCAACAAGCTTGTTGATCTTGTCCGAGTCACCCTTGGACCAAAGGGAAGAAATGTTGTTTCGGAAAGCAAGTATGGTTCTTCGAAGATTATCAATGATGGTGTGGCAATAGCTAAGGACATAAATTGTATATGTGGGCTGTAAATTTTTTATATTCTATATTACTTTTCGCCTAAATGTCTTACTATCTTATACTTTGGAGGAAAATTTCTCACAGGTCATAGACAACATATTTCTCTTTTGATGATCTACCAGGTCTATGGAGTCGCCACAATAGAGTAATGAATCAAGACTTAAACAGTTGAAAAAAATACTTGTGTGTCTGATGTTGATCAATCAAGGTCAATTGTTATTACCAGTCTAGTTAATGGATTTCAATGCTACACCCTGCTTCGGACAAGTGGAATTAGAGGATGCAGTTGAAAATATTTTTGCCAAGTTGGTAAGATAGGATGAAACAAAGATTATTTTTTTATACAGTGATTGAGATCACATGGATACACACCCAAACAGGTGGCGATAGATCTTGTGACTGCAACATAGGTGTAGTAGGGATACAACCAGTTTAGGCCATGAAACACTATGGCACAGATATAGCTCTATTGGGTACAATGCTAGTAGCTAAGGACACGAATATTATCTAGATAAGGAGAGATAAGGAGAGCCTATAGATCAATCTAAGGCGATAGAAGGAGGCTATCATGTAAGGCATGGAGAGATGAGGGACGTCACAGACAATGAGCAGTGCTAGAGTTATGAGAGTGAGGACCGCCTCACATATGACCCTATGAGGCATGGGATATAAATGAGGATATGGCTTGCAGTAGATACTGACAAATGATCCTCTTGAGGGAGAGGGCTAGAGTCAAAGTTATACTCCTCTCCTGATGTACTATGTATACATGATGTATCCATGACACACCTCTGATGTATTCCATGTGATTTTTTCACTAAACCATCATATTTTTTATGCAACTAGCATGGGGGAATGTGGGTGAGCAGTTGTACACTGATACTGTGTACTCATGACTCAATATATAAATATATATACTGATGTAGAAATAGAATAGATTCGATACTTTATTTTGGTACTACCTTACTATTGGATGCTTAGCTTGACATTGTTTTTTCACCTGATTGATATATATCTCGGAATCACCCACAATTTTCAACATTTTCATTCCTATCTTCCTAGTAGTCTTAAGATCCAACACCATGGATTCATACTCAGCCATAATGTTGGTACATTGAAACTCCAATCTAAAGGAAAAATGATGATGAGTGCCCGCAGGAGAAACCAGAAAAACACCTACCACAAAACAATCTTTGGAAGAAGCCATATCAAAACTAATGTTCCATAGACTAGCATTCTTAGGTCTCTCATCCTCGTTCATCAAATACTTAGAAATTTCCACAGGATCAACATTAAGACTTATTACATATTCACCCATCTCATCACTTGTATACATGAGAGAATTTGTGTAATTGTTAGGGTTCCCTCTATAATCTATAGGTTTTCCCTTTGAACATAGGGACTATAACATATTACAAGTCAAACGTAATATTTTCCCCCAAAGGAGTTCCCTAGCAACGTGACATCAATAAACCATAATTAGGATGGACATTTACAATGACTAATTCACTACATCCATCATTACATGCTTTGATGACATATGTACCAGCTTAATCACTAGATATTTAATAATTAATCATTCTTTAAAGTGTGCTAGCTCAATGGAAGAGTGTTTTCCTTACAAGCAGGAGGTTGGGTGTTCAATTCCATTGTGCACTAACATGAATTAATCAATTATTTTGTAGTTTATTTTTAATTAAATGTTTTTTATAACGATTTATTTCAATGGTGAGATATTTTTGGATTCATTGTTTTATATTGTCTCTAAGGAGGGAAAAGAGGTATTTAAATAAAAAAACTATTGTCACTAGAGAGACAATAGCTAGTATTAAATACATATTGTCTATAATGCGATTGTTTTCTCTAAAGAGACAAAAATGAAATTGTCTCCTAAGAGATAATAATGCTTGTGTTATATATTGTCTTTATAGAGACAATATTTTTTAAGACAATAATCTTTGAGACACCTCTTGGAGACAATATTTTAGACAATACACAAGTTCTTTTCTTGTCTTAAGTTAAGACAATTTACACAATTATGATGCTATTTCTAACACTAATTGCCTATTTTGTTGTAGTGTTTTTCCTATTTTGTTGTAGTGTTTTTAGAGAAGATGTGGTCAGCATTTTAAATATGGACTTTCACACATGTATGTATAGTCTATTACTAGAATCTATCTAGAGACTTGTCACAACCAAAAATATATGAAATCATATTAAAAATAGAAAATAAAAAAATGGAACAATGATAAAAATAATAATCAACACTATGTTTCTACTTTAATGTCCATCCTTTATTTTTATTTTTACAAACAAAAAAGCATATTTGATATTTTTAATTTCAATATAAATCACATCAACAATATTTGATAATCTATATTTCAAACTTTGATAATCTATACCTCAAACTTTCTAATAATATTTAACCGAAAAACTAATGTTATTTCTAGTAAAATTCATCGTAATTGTTTTTTAATATAAAAATAACTCACTTTAAGACAGAATTAAACTAAAATATATAACTTTCGACTTTGAAAATTAAATATACAAAATGTTGTATATATTTGAATTTATTAATACAGATAAATTACAAAGATATTTAATTTTTTAACTATTCAGCTTAATAATTAACATAGCATTATTGTAATATAACTCAAATCCCTCCCACGTAAATTTCATAAACATCAGGGAAAGAGAATATTTAATATTATTATATTAAAATAGTATATTATAATATAACTTAAATACATCCCACATAACTTTTATAAACATAAGGGAAAAGATATTTAATATTATTATATGCCTAGCTAACCTAATAAGGTCGATCTCTAAATTTTTAGTGTAAGACATAGAAGTAGAGATCAGTTTCCTAAAACAAAT
>APFE031093677.1:289875-302295 GCA_000404065.3 Pinus taeda | reverse complement strand
CAAATACATGCATGTGCATTTGCATTTTGATTGCTTGGCTTGATTTAGGACTGTGCATTTAGCGTGTGCTCTATGCTCTGTGAAGAAAAGATTCTTGACTTTCTTCCCTTCAGTAGCTAGGATTTTCATTGCTGAAAGAAGATCAAACATTTTTTTATCATCTTAGACTACATTTTAGGAATTATATACACATCACATGGTGAACCTGAAAGGAAAACTGTTAAGAAATATCAACTTAAAATAAATTCAATGAATCTAACAACGCTTTCGAACTTAAGGCACAACATCTAGAGGTCTAGGCTAGAGACATATTCCGACGTCGTAAAACCTAGTAACTGTTGCTTTCAGTGTTGGTTGGGTGATTCCTCCACTATGAGATGACAAGTGCCAGTACGGACTTGTGCTCCCACGTATTGTCGAGTATATATTGGGATACCACAATAGGCTGCATCCTTTATCCTTAGGAAGCGGTGTCTGCCACCCTATCGATCTCAATGCATCGACACAACATTCGGGAAGATTGACTGTCGTACCGTAAAAAGTATTATCTAGTTTTGCAATTGGTTTGGTAATCCTCTCTGCCTAGATCTCCAAAGAAGTCCATTTTGCTCCTTTTCAGACTCCTTAAAGGAAAAGGTCCTCTGAGCACTTGTCACTTCAGGCTCAATAGAAATTGAAGGCGACTAGAGTCATCTTTTGTTTTTTCTTGACTCTTTAAAATTGAAAAAACAAATTGTGTCAAAGCGTCTAAAATTCATTTATTTCGAAAATGATTTTTCCCTTTTTATTTTGAGTTGATCAAGTAATCCGCAATCGTGGAAGAAATTCAATCAAAACCCCGTCGCTCGCGGAGACTCATGAGTCAACCATCGTTGGCTCCAAAATTGAAGCCATTCCAGGCGAAGCGAACTCGTTTAACTAGATCGAAGTCCCCTAGGTTGGTTGGAGCAATCACTCCAACATCCTCAGAGAATCTGGTTACTCCGAACATTTCTGGAATCCCTGCCTCTACAGAAGAAATTCCGCAATAGCAGAAGGACATTACAACTGATACTAGTGTGATGGCTAACACTTCTATTCCTGAACTGGCTCCATCTACCGCCGATTCGGAAGGTGTTACTCCCCAACCGTCTGCTGCTGCAGAACTTACATCTTCTTCAGCACCAGAAATTTTTTACAGACTTGACGGTCTGCCTCTTCCTCCTAGATTGATTGCCATATAAGAGATTGTGGAAGATCCTCTGTCTAGCACTCCAACGCAACTTGGAGCTGGGATCTCCCTGTATCCTTCTTCATCAAAAAATATTCACCCACCCTCGGAAGTTCCTAAAGAATCCCTGAGGAATCTTTTGGATAGGCTTAATATGTCTGAACAACCGTCAACATCAAGGACTGTGTCACCTGACAAAGCAACAGCGGAAGCTCCTTCTGTTATTCCGACAATGTTTGCCAGTGTGCCGTCTGTCCCAACTAGCTTTCAATCGTTGGATGGAGACCATCCAGGGACTGTTTTGACAGTATGGATTGTTCCCGTTTGTTCATCCGGAATTATATCTGGAATCTCTTACGTTGAGTCTCGACAAATTGATCTATCACAAGGTCAATTTGGACAAACTAGTTCCCAAAGGAAAATTATTCCTTTAAGTACTGGATTACCGTCGTATGGAAGGTCGTATACCCTTTCATTGTCTTCCTTAGAAGGACAACCATGCGTGAGTTCGCAACAAAATTTGGGTTAGGATGGAATCACAACTAGTGGTTGGGGACCAATCTTGTCTCAACAACCAAGATTTGTATGCTCAATACAATAAAGTTCACCTATGACAAACATCCCCACTATGACGGCTATTGTGGCAGTATCGCAAGTACAAGTGTCACCAGCTGTATGCCAACCTCAAATTTCGCAGGTTGCAATACAACAATCTCTTGTACCTCCAACACAACCACAGTCACCCACTAGTGGAATGGTACAGTTTCAAACAAGGAACACCAATCCCCATCTTGGTCAAACAGTCAGTACTGGACAATAGTCCATGGCTTCACAACCATGGCTGGTGCAATACCAACAACCGCAATTCCAGTAGGCTTACCAAGGATATGAGCAACAAGTCTTTGCAAGTAATGGGCAGCCGTATCAACCGTATCATAATGGTTATGCCCATCAACCTTACCAAACTTACCAACATCAAATGCATTATGCTGGTATGCAAAGACCGACTTCTCAAACGATTCCATCTTATCCTGGGTATACTCAACCAAGCCTGAATCAACGGTTGCCTTCCATGGCAACTTTAGGGTTACCGGATCTAAGTCGACTAACGAACGATCCAATTACCTACGCCCCTTGCTGATCGGTGATTCCGCATAAGCTTCTGTTGGATATTCCTAAATTAAATGGAAATCTAGGCGAAGACCCATCGAATCATGTGATGATCTTTCATCTATGGTGTTCATCAAACACTCCCAATGATGATTCAATTCAGCTTCGCCTCTTTCAGTGCACGGTAACTGGTCCGGCAGCAAAGTGGTATATCGAACTACCTAGAGCTTCGTTTGATAACTTCAGTACCATAGACACAACCATTTTGACCCATTTTCAGTTACCTATCAGGTACGAAACAAGAACTGAGCTGCTTACCAATTTCAAACAAACGACAGCCACTCACATATCCGATCATATTCATGAGTGCCGACGTCGTCGTAGAATGGTAAAAACATATGTTCCTGATTAACTATTACCTGAATGGTTTATTAAGTCACTGTTACCCGTTATTACAGAAGATGTGGCAAAGGGGGGAGTTGTCACTGAAGATCAAGTTATTTCTCGTGCACAATATCTAGACTTGATCTATACTCAGTCTGGCATGCTCTACGATAAAATCCCTGACGCTCCTAGACCAGAATTCTCTGTTCCTCTACCTCCTAAATCAAACAAAGACTCTCATGTCAGCGATGGTGTGATAGGTACGAAAAGCACTAAAACCGTGAAGGCCACATCGAAAAAGGCCCGCATGGTTTTGAGTCAAGATGCAAATGAGGAACTTCTAGCCTCGTAAGTAAATGCTGTGTCAACAGACAAAGGCAAAGAAATGAAGCAGCCAGGATGCAAGAAGAAAAAACAAGGGAAGAAGAAAAACCAGGGAGACTCGTCTCCTAGAAAATCTTTTGTGAACCCTTCTGGGAATGCGAAACCAAAAAATCCATGTAGTATATGTGACGAGGATCACTGGACTAGAGAGTGTCCATATAAAGAAGAACTTAGAAAATTCTTCAAAAGTTCAAAAACCTCGGTTGTACTGACGGATCCGTTTCCAAACCCAGGAACGAATCTGGTTACTAACGAAAATTCTTCCTCGTCCCAAGTGCTAATGTTGTCAGTCTCGAAGCAACTGAATGATTCTCTAATAACGACAAGGAGTAAAGATTATGGGAATACATAGATGTTGAACAACAAGGATAATGATCAACCTAGTAGTTCAACAATGACTTCAACAGAAGTCGTGCCACCCATCATTCCTGAATTAACAATAAAACCGCCAAAGGGAGTAGTACACAAATCGGTGTTTAATCCCCATGCCCGAGCAGCACAACACTATAATATAGTGGAGGATTTAGCTCAATCAGCATCCGTGATGTCGATTCTTGAGGTACTGCAAAATTGCCCCTCCCAAAAGCAGGCTTTATTATCAGCAATAGGTGGGATCAACCCAATGGATTCCAATCTTGTATCGTTTAATCATAAACGATACGACCCTCAGTTACCAGCTCAACTAGCTTTCCTCATTCAAGTGAAAGCCCTCAACAAAATTTTTCATAGAACAATTATTAATGAGGGGGCATCCACATGTATCATGGCAATGATTTGCTAGAAAAATCTAGGGTCTCTGTCCTTGTCGCGATCATCAACAACATTGAAAGCATTTGATGGACGAACGTACACCCCGTATGGGATACTAAGTAACTTGCAAGTTGAGCTAGGGGGAAAAACAGTAGAAATTGATGTTGAAGTAATCGACGGGAATCTTGATTACAACATCCTACTGGGAATACCCTGGATATATTCCATGGCAGCTGTTGTGTCGACCTACTTTAGGAAAATTGCATTTCCTTCCCAAGGAGGAATTACAATTATTGACCAACAAACGTTTCTCCCCAACAGTTTGCAAGCTACGGGAAGCATTCTGATGATCCATGGAAGCCCTACCATGCTTCATAATATCAGAGTAGGCCTGCTAAAAGACCCTACGTTAATGGGAACTTTTACCCTACCGCCTCCTACGAATTTGGTAGAAGTGGCTAATGTAGGAACCTGCAATAAGATATCTTCCATTCAAAAGATCTCAGAAAATGATGTTAAAATGGATCATTCGCAAGTTTTGCCTCTAACCCCACTGGAAATATTATAGCAATCAATGTTCTCAGCATGGGAGGCAAACCTGCATCAACGCTCGTCGAGCGTTTGGATAGATAGGTCTAAGGAATATGGCACCCCTTCAGATCCTTGGTCACAAGTACACTCTACAGACAAAGCAATCATTCAATCGATGATGATTGATGGGGCACCATGGAAGATTACCACCATCGTTCCCATCTTTTGACTTGGAAAGAAGATAATTCTGGCGACCTACACCATCCTTCAGTATTTGACTTTCTGACGAATACTGTAAACACGGTGGATTCCGAGAGAAACCTATCCAATATTGAAGAGACTACTGCCATAAATATCTCAACCAAAACAGATGTTGTAGAGAATATTCATGTTAGCAAATCTTGTTCTCCTTTCGAACTAGAAATATATACCACTGCCTTTCACGAGTTTAGAGATGTCTTTGCTTGGTCATATGATGAAATGCTAGGTATCGACTCGAGCATAGTTGAACACGAAATTAAGATGTATCCAGATGTCAAACCGGTATGACAGTGACTAAGGCAGGTGCACCCCAAGAAAGTCGTTGCCATCAAGGCGGAAGTTGAAAAACTCCTCCATGCTAGTTTCATTTACCCCATTCCTCTAACCGATTGGGTATCGAATATTCTTCCTGTGATGAAAAAACAAGGAACGATTAGAGTGTGCGTCGATTACGGGGATGTAAATCAAGCGTGTCCAAAGGACAACTACACTACACCCTTTATCGACCAGATAATTGATGAATGCGTCGGATGCGAAATCTTTTCATTTATGGATGGACTTTTTGGGTATAATCAAATAAATATCTGCCCACAAGACCAGTCAAAGACTACATTCATTTGTTCGTGGGGCAAATTCGCATATCGCAAGCTACCCTTTGGTTTAAAGAACGCAGGGGCAACTTTTCAGAGAGCAATGAACTATGCTTTCCATGACATCAAAAACATTGTTCAACCTTATCTCGATGATCTCCCAGCTCATTCATGAAAGCGGACAGATCATCCGTGCCATTTGAGAGCAATATTTCTACACTGCCGACACTACAAGATATGACTCAATCCGCATAAATGTGTGTTTTGTGTCAGTTCTGGTCATTTACTTGGCTTCGTCGTCTCAAAGGATGGGATTTGTCTCGACCCTTGCAAGGTTCAGGAAATCATCGATTTGCCTCCACCTTCAAGCTTTCTTCAGATATAGAAACTCCAAGGGAAAGTAAATTTCCTCAGGAGGTTCATTCCAAATTACGGAACTAGCTAAAGGTTATACTCGTCTCTTCAAAAAGGAAGTACCCTTCATTTCGTACAAGGTTGCGCAAGCCTCCTTTGATGCTTTAAAGAAATCTCGAATACAAGCATCATTAATGTATGCTCCTGATTATCAAAAAGACTTTAACCTGTATCTGGTTGCAGCAGATACGACCATAGAAATGGTTTTAGTTCAAGAAGACAATGGAATTGAACATCCTATATATTATTTAAGCCGAAACTTAAATGATACGAAAATGAAATACTCCTACGTTGAAAAGCTCATCGTCGCGGTTGTTCAAGCGATACAGAGGTTTCGACACTACGTCCTCTTCAAGAAAACTACCATTTTATCAGATTGCAACCCCATGACTTACATATTGTCGCGACAGTTGCTGGGGGGGAAATATTCAAAATGGATAGCAATTCTACAAGAGTTTTATTTGGAATTCAAAAAATCCAAATCAAAGAAAGCCCTGGTATTTGCAGAGTTACTATGCGATCTCCCATCGTTGTCCAATGATGCTACATCTGAAGAAGCAATCGTGGATGAAAATTTGTTTCTGATATCTTCAAGCGATCTGTGGTACGGAGATATAATCATTTGTCTACAGGAAAAAACATATAGGTCTAACACCTCACGCTTCGAACAATGACGTATTCAATACCAAGATAAAGACTACGTGATCGTCGATAATACTCTTTACCGTCGTGGTATCGATACAGTTCTGCGGAGGTGTCACGCCCTTGAGCAGGCCAAAAAAGTCCTGAATGACTACCATTTAGGCGCGTGTGGGGGGCATCAATCCGGTTATGCTACGACGCAAATTTTTTTATGAGCAGGATACTTCTAGCCAACAATCTTCAAAGATTGCATAAGCGCAGTTAGAAGTTGTCATGCTTGCCAAATTTTCGATAGCAAAACCAGAAGACCACCCGCACCACTACAACCAATAGTAGCTATTGGGCCATTCGCCAAATGGGGCATAGATTTCATGACATGTAAACCCACCTCGGCCGGGGGGCATGGCTACATAATAGTCGCGGTAGACTATTTTACTAAATGGGTCGAGGCGATGCCTACATTAAACAACAGTGGCGAAACGGCTGCCCTTTCCTTTTTTAATCACGTAGTCTCCAGATTTGGCATTCCACAGGCCATAGTCACAGATCATGGATTACATTTTCGCAATCACATGATGGTTGAGTTGGCTGCAAAATTAGGGCAGTCCCATGATAGCTCTACTCCGTACTATCTGCAAGCTAACAGACAGGTTGAAGCAATCAACAAAGTCCTAAAGCGCATGCTGCAAAGGATGATCGGAGTCCACAAATGGGATTGGCACCTTATACTGTACTCATCCTTGTGGGCATACCAGACATCGGTAATAAATGCAACCAGATTCACACCTTTTTGATTGGTGTACGGTCTGGAAGCAATCTTACCGGTTCAATGTGAAATCTCGTCCTTCAAACTCGTAGTCGACCTTCTCACTAGAACCTCAGAAGAAGAGGCTCATTTCTTGGAACTAATCCATTTGGATGAAACCCATCGTGATGCAGCTTCAGCTAACGAAGCTCATAAGAAGCGAGTCAAATAACAGTTTGACAAGAATGTCAAACCTCGCGTCCTCTTAGAAGATGACTTGGTCTTACTTGACGACCAGGAATCCAATAAATTGGGAGCAGGGAAATTCAAGTCATTATGGATGGGTCCCTATATTATTAAATGAGTATTAGAAAAAGGAGCCTACGTGTTGATGGACTATGATGGGATTCCATTGGCGCAACCTCGCAACGGGTTGTACCTCAAGCGTTACTATGCTTGATTTAGCATGGTAATCCTCATGCTTTTGTTACATTTTTGTTTTTTCCAAGAGCATTTAGTTTGGTTAAATAATCCACTTTTTGCATTCGTTGCAAATGTTGAACCCACTGGAATCATTCGTTGGATATGCCGACGGAGCAAGTCGTAGTTCGCGGAACCTGTCTTCTGCGGCATGGGCCATTTTCAATCCCAGTGGTGAGTTAGTAAGTTTCAGAGGAGTGTGTATTGGTCGGTCTACGAATAATATCACTGAATACAGTGCATTGATAGAACCCGTTTCTGATGCCATCACACATGGCATATGCTGACTTGTCGTCAGGCTAGACTCACAGCGCGTCATTCTACAACTCAACGGCATCTATGTTGTACGAAATCCAGCTATCTATCGCATGTTCCTAAGGGTCAAAATTTTGGAAAGACAGTTCGATTTCATCCAATATCAACATATTTCCAGAAGTTTAAACACATTAACGGACTCATTGGCAAATTATGTGTAGATACACATTTGCGACATTTATAAAAAGAAGCATCACATCAATATATGCAGTAGGATTGTGTAACTTAACCAAAATAAAGCTCTGAAAATCAAAAATATATTTCATAACTATTTTTAGTCTGTACATAATGTTCTGTAACCAAGAAAAAATTGATCAAATGACCCAAAACTCAAAATGCTAGGGGGCACCCTAGTATAATGATGTTGGTGATAACAAGTCACCGCCTGTGCAATCATGCGTAAGAGCCTAGTCCATCGACTCGACACTCCAGTGGTATGTCGCTGCAACAGCAAAGGCAGCTCATCAGTCCTCACATCTGGGATACCAAGAGTAAGGCCCTCGATCTGGTCCTGTAGTGTCGAAAGAGTTTCGACCACATCAAGGTCGCGAAGGATGGCCCTCCCAACAACCTCTCCTACTGGAGTGGCCGCTGGGTCTCTGCAGCATACTGTCGGTAGAACTGGTCCAACATTTGCATGAGCACATGAGTTTTGATTAGTCTTGATCATAAGAATATAAGAACATTATAAAGAACAATGAACAGAGATATGGTCAGAAGAATTACCGATGGCACCCCACTACTCACCAACCGATAGCACCAAATCTGGATCACCTCATAAATCCATACCAACATATGGGAACCTGGCATAAACCATCTCCTACCGGTCAAACCACTTGAAGAAGGTCTCAGAAAAAGAAATCTGGGGCTGACCAGTGTGCCGAGACATGAGATTGACCCATCTCTGCATCCGTGGTTCAGTCGGTGGAGGTAGGCCAAGTGAAATGTACTGCGGCTGCATCAGTGGGATTCTCTCCAAGGTAAAAGTGGTCAAAATAGAACCATAACCAAAGTTCTTGGATCTGCCGCTTTTCACCTTGGTCAATTCTTCTTTCATTACAGAAAGTACTGCATCACAACAATTGAACACCTTCAGTTCAAGGCATTCCAAAGCATACTGCATGTAAGATCTTTTGGATATATGAAGAGCAGAACTACTAGCCAATCTAGCAAAAGTAAACAGAATGGTCTGCAAGGGCCGGTTAGTGACATCTTGGATATTGATCTTGCCGTTTGTACTTGGCTGAGATCCCTCTCTGCAATGCTGACGAATGTACTCCGTCATGGACTCGCCCCCACGGGCGGAGCTTGATAATGAGAGAGGGGCACCATGCCTCGATAAAACGGTCAGAAAATAGATGTCCACCACTGTCAAGGGGATTCATTAGCCCCTAATCTGGAATACCTGGTTGATAGGATCCCAAGCATTGAGGAAATATTGGAACAAACTGATTTTTTGCCTCATGCTAGAGATACAGAAAAACTTCAGCAGGCCATAATTCCGTAATGCAGCTACTGTGCCCGGATCATGTAAAGCAACAGTGTCCTGTTCTTCATGCTCATGTTCTCGCCATGTAACAACCATTTTGCTCGGATGAATCTCTTAAAAACAAACAAGGAAAGAATCAGGATCTTCATTTGGTAAAAAACAGGCAAAAATTCATGAGGAAACTGTGCAAAAACTTTCCTCCCTGCGTCCATCGCACCCCAGCAAGTGTACTAGGAGCGATGCATACTGACTAGTCAGTGGAAAGATCAGTATGCATCGCACCTTTCGACTAAGGAAGGGTACGATGGTCCTAGGGCGAGTTCTTCAAACCCCGGGGTCTCAGCAAGACAAGGTAATAAGCTTAGAATCGAAAATGAAAGGCATGTAATGGAAGAGCACAAGTTTAGCTCCTACCTAGTCTGAACGATGTCGAGAATCGTCCACAGAATCTCCCGGAATCCGTTGGTGAAAATCAGGGGGGAAAAACACCTCCAAAGCTCCAACAAACCAAATTCAAATGAAATGGTAAAATGAGAGGTAAAATTCACTTTTAATTTACTATGCACATAATTCAAGTAAAATATTAGTGTTTTTAACTCATTTATCAAGCATGTGTCTTCATTTCTAATCGGTTTGATGAAGCAAATGAACAGGTAGTACAATCTTTGAAAGAACAAAATGCTAAGGGTAAATCAAAAACTCAATGACCATCATCGCGAGCAATGTTATCACAGAGTCCAAGCTCGTTAAAAAATAAACCTTCCACGAGCAGTTTTAGCGCATAGTTCAAGCTCGTTAAAAAATAAACATAAGTCATGAGCAAATGTTTCCCCCCAGTGTTTAAGCTCGTTAAAAAATTAACCGGTAAATAACCATTGTGAATGGCTTATCACCAGCTTTTGAGCCTTGGTCATGTTCTCGCCATCATCTCCACTCTGTTTTTAGCCGATCATTCACCCCCATATTATTATTTACCCCTTCGAGGAACATCTGTGAAGAGTGATTCTATTAGCCATCCTTGTGACACTGTCGTGATTGGAAAATTCCAAATCTTACCTGGAATCAGCTCCTACCCGAAACCATCACTCATTCCTCGAAAATGAGTCTTCTTTAAGCTCTTTTCACCTGAATCATAAAATATGAAATTATTGCCGAGCGATTGGCCTCTCCGGCTCGTTAAAGGCATTGGAAGTGCTATCCCTCCTCTAGATTTTAATCTTTTTGGACCTGAGGGATTATTACACAAAACTATCGAGCTCTTTTCTTGTTCGGCTCATTAAAACTATTGAAAATTCATCCCTTTTGTATTATTTTACGCTTTTTCAGACTTAAGGGATTATAAAACAAAAAAGAATCTTTGGAGTCTCCTTTCCGTTTCTTTCAGAATCTCTAAAATTGAAAGAGACCGAGTTATCTTTGTCATTAAACTCGTTAAAACATAATAGCGACAAACTCGTCCAAATGCACGAGAACGAGTTTCACTGTCACTAGGCTCACTAAAATATAGCGATAGGTTCGCCCGAAGGGCAGATTATAGAACAAGCATATGTTATCCTCCTCAAGCTTGACAAAAATAAAGAGGTACTGGTCAGCAATGACTGGGGAAAATTGGGAAGAAAACTTGAATAAACTTTGTTGGTAGCAAGTCGCTCTTGAACATGACACTTTCCTTCCGCATCCATGCCAGGTTGGGTTGTTCCGTTCACTGGTCATGACCATTGGTCCGTCACATCATCCATATTTGGGGTTAACGCTACCAATCCATCATCAGTGTTGCCGATATGTTCAAGAGAAGTCATTCAGACAATTCACCTGTGTCTCACCCACTGCAATACATTCATGCTTCATTCCTTCATGACCGCCACCCTGAACCTTGTATCGTCAGTTTTTTTTCACCTCCAAAAACATTTGCTTCGTTCCGTGTCATTGATGGTGGATTCATTAAGGCCCTCCTACAATGGGTCACTTCTTGTCGACATCAGCTCATTATCCAAGAAGTTGACTTAGGAACAACCCTTTCAGTACTTTGAAGCTTGCATGCCTCAATGGCAAGTTTCTCACTGTCAGCGATAGGTTTACATCAATGGCCTTCGACCAAGAGATTTTACGTGGTGTTCGACGCCAAGTCCCTTTTCACACTACGTGAATTGTATTGTAGTACCTTGAGGGTCATTGTCATTATTGGTGGTTCCTCTCGCGCCTGTTAATAGCTTGCATCATTAGCTGGTAATTAGGCGATGTCTTTCCATGTTCGACTCCAGAACATTTTTCACATGGATCGACTTGTACTCCGAGTGAAGATTGAACGAGTTTTGAGGACCCCGAATCTAGTTTCATCCATCCGGGCTGCGATATATTCAGGAATTTCAAAACATCCAGTGTACATCATTGTCGAACAGATGATCATCCAAAGCAAAGGATGATGTGTCCATATCATCAGTTTGTCACACAGATGATCGTCTATCCTATGTACATGAAAATGAGTTTATAAAGCTGAGCATGGGAATGCCCGCCTCAGCTAGATCATGAAAAAATGTTGTCAAAATAATGTATTGTATTGTATCTTATTACAGGTCGCCCCCAGCTCAAAAAAACTTCGGATCCTCATAGTATAGCATTTCACCCGACATCAGAAAGATTAACGACCTCATGCTTTAAGGGGCAACTGTTATAGAAAGTTTTGGGCACTTCAACCCCAATCATAAATGTCCATAAACTGAGGGCTCCTAAGTCCCTAAAAGTGTTGCTTCACTGCCTAAAGGAACAAGGTCAGCTGATTACATCATCTCCCAGAAGTTCTCCATTAAAAATTGCTCATAAATGGTCAAAACTGGACCATACTGAAAGCTCAATGTAGAGGGTGCGATGCATATCACCTTCCCAGTGTACAAGGTGCGATGCATACTGAATTTCTCCTTTGTAGAGTGTGATGGTCGAGAATGTACAAATGGTAGTGAAAAAAATGCGAGGTGGAAGGTCATGGAATCTTCTAGAAGCTTCCCCTCTAACACTTGCCTCTCTAATTTTGACCAGGGATGAGTAAGAGATCATCATTCTCCAAGTGGAAGCAGGAACTATCAGAGAGAGGACACTAATCAAGATCCTAGAAGATGAC
>APFE031093677.1:246203-287559 GCA_000404065.3 Pinus taeda | reverse complement strand
TTCAGGAATATAAAGACATCAAGTGCACATCATTGCCGAACAGATGATCATCCAAATCAAAGGATGATGAGTCCATATCATCAGTCTGTCACACAGATGATTGTCTACCCTATGTACATGAAAATGAATTTATAAATTTGAGCATGGGAATGCCCGCCTCAGCTAGATCATGAAAAAATGTTGTCAAAATAATGTATTGTATTGTATGTTATTGCAGGTCACCTCCTAGCTCAGGAAAACTTTGGATCCTCATAGTAAAGCATTTCACCTGACATCAGAGAGATTAACGACCTCATGCTTTAGGGGGCAACTGTTATAGACATTTTTGGGCACTTCAACCCCAATCATAAATTTCCATAAAATGAGGGCTCCTAAGTCCCTAAACATGTTGCTTCACTGCGTAAAGGAACAAGGTCAGCTGATTACATCATCTCCCAGAAGTTCTCCATTGGAAACTGCTCATAAATTGTCAAAAGTGGACCATACTAAAAGTTCAGTGCAGAGGGTGTGATGCATATCACCTTCCCAGTGTACAAGGTACGATGCATATTGAATTGCTCCTCTGTAGGGTGCGATGGTCGGGAATGGACAAATGGTAGGGAAAAAATGCTAGGTGGAAGATCATGGAATCTTCTAGAAGCTTCCCCTCTCACACTTGCCTCTCTATTTTCGACCCGGGATGAGTAAGAGATCATCATTCTCTAAGTGGAAGCAGGAGCTATCGAGGAGAGGACACTAATCAAGATCCCAGAAGATGACTCACCTCTTTGTAATCATCTATATATGGATCCCTCATCATAGAGATCCAGGGGCTGGAATTTTGTATCTTATAGAGAAGTGTTGTTGGTTTTCTGGTGTACATTCACAGTGGTGGGTGATCTAGCTTTGCTTGAGGTTAAGAAGGGCTTCCTAGCTGGAGGATGATGCTGGGTCAGAGCACATGATTGCAATCCTCTTGCTACTTTTCATCTTAATAAAGCTATTCTTTTCTCCTTCCATATTCTTGTGTACTTGTTTATATATGCATTTATATGGTTAATACACATCTAATCCTATATTATTTATGAATTTAGATCCTTGTTTCTTGGATAGTAGTATGTTGTTGTGATTCCACAGGTTCTTTTGAAGCTGGGCAGACAAAGAAGAAGTGGCGAAGCTCTATCAAGAAGCAGAGGAAATCAAGCGCAAGACTCAGGTTGGTCTTCTTGGTCCTCCTCTCGTCTATTTTCATAAAAGGAAACAACAGTAGACTTTGATTGTTTGTTTCTAAGATAGCCACCCATCTTAGTGGGAATAGTAGCATCTGAGTGGACACTATTCTCGGATAACATTTTTATCTTCCAAGATGATTTTATTTATGCAACAATGTTGAGCTATGGTTTTTGGAATTGAAGAGCCCTCAAAAGCGATTCTGCAAGTCATACAAATTTTCCAATGATACCATGCCTTTTGGCATGGGAGTTTCCTTATTTGCATGAGCTGCATCTTGCAATTATATCTTGTGTTTGTCTTCATCGATAACTGCATCCTTGAATACATCAGCATTCACCATAAAGTGTAGTATCTGCTGGTCATCCTTGAAAACACATAAATTAGTAATATTACGAGGGATGTATGCCTTATAAATAATTTCAACGGAAAAATCATCCCTGAGAGGTGATAAACCAGCAACAACATTTGATAATGCATCTACAACTGTGTTACACATTCTAGGAACAAATTTAATATTAAAAGCTTGGAAACGAGAAATCGAATGACATACCTATTGTTGATAACATTTTAGATGAGGTGACACACAATGTATAGTATCGTGTACCCATCGTATGAAAATTTCTGAGTCACCTACTACTTTGAATATTCCAACATTAAGGTCAATGGCCCTTTGTAGGACCAAGATGAGTGTTTCATATTCTGCAATGTTATTTATGCACTCAAATTCCAAGAGGCTTGAGATCATATTTTTTCTCTATCAATAGATCCAAAGCCCTCCTACATCTTCGAACTGTTAGAATACAAAATCCAAACATAATATGTACAAGGACTATGCATCACACTAGTAATACTACTAGTACTACTCCTATTTACTATACAAATGTTGTTTTCATCAATTGGACTAGGAACGAGTTCCAACTGTGTGTCAGGTGGGACTGGGGAAGGCTAAGCAATATAGGACCTCAGATTAGTTTCTAAAAAAAATCCAAATATAGGATCCACGAAAGCATATGGTTCATTTTTTTCCCTCAAAGGGAGTGACAGTATGTTTCATGTAAGGCTCTAAGTTTACCCGGATTTGATAGTTTTATCCCTTATACAAAAGCCATAAATGTGACTAGTCCGTAGCAAAATACCCTTGTAGTTTGTTGGATTAGTCTCTGATTAAAAATACACCGTATGCTTTCAGGATGTCCACAATTACAATATTTATAAACTGGTGAATTGGTCAGTCAAATGATAAGAAAATAAGTGCATTTTTTATTTCACCTATAGCATGGAAAAGAGTTCTTTCCATATGAATGATATGTGCATTTGTTTTATCCCATTTTTCATTAAATTTCTTAGCTACGGATAGGGGAATTACATTTACATATGTATCAGAATCAACTAAGAAATTTTGTACATTATAATTAAAAATTTCAAATGCTAACAAAAATGGAGAGCATAGTGTGTTAGCATGTAATGTTAAAGAATTAAGCATAGAATCAAATGGACCAGAGGACTTACCAGACCCCTTCTATGAAGAAATGTTGTTACTCGAGGCAGATTATTCGAAAGCACAGACAAGCAATTCTTGCTAGATCGCGATCCTTATCAGTTGAAAGAGTGAAATTTTCACGTGATATTTCTTCATGTCATCAAATGTGTTTTAATCTAGTGTGAGAGACATTGTCGAAGTGTCTATAGGAGTAACCTAATCTGATACTTCTAAAATGGTGGACTTTCTCTTGTTATTGGAGAAATTATCTTTCGTCGTAGCAATGTTTCTAGACTTGATCTATGTGTTGTGGGATGAGTTAATGGGCAGTGTGATATTTCTTATAAAATTCTCTTTCAATTTCTGGCTCAAAAACTCTAGTTCGAATATTGGTCCTTGGATCCTCAACTTGTATTGATTGTTTTGTTGTTGGGCCGAGGCCTCACTTAGTGGTTTTTCTTCAGTTATTTTCTTCTCAGTTGCGTAAAAACAACTAAATGTATTCACTGCGTGTCTAATACTCACATTTTCTTTTGTTATAGTAGTTTCTTCCTTCTCTTGTGTCGGCTCAGTATGCTCATTTGAAAGCATTTATCAATGATATGCATAGCAAGAGAATTCATGTTTTGATTCCATTGCTAGCATGTCTTTTATGAATGATACTCCTGATGAAATGAACAGTATTGATCCATGCCCATACTCTCAACATTCAACATGACATTGGAGATTTGTGCAGACTTGGATAGCTAGTTGTTGCTACTGTCACGGTTGGTATCCCTTCTTATAAAGTTGAACTTAGTAGGCTTGCTGCTCATGGTGGTCTCGCTTTACCTCAGTTTCAACTTTGCCAACTTATTTGACAGAGACTTGATGGTATGGGTCAAGCTCTTAAGATCGGTTGCTTCCTTCTCCTTGGCCTGACTTATGGAGGCCTTAGACCTTTATCTCGTGTCTTTGCAGTCCCTTTATCGTTCATCATATGCGATGACTCCAATTACACACTACTCCTTTTCAACTGTGATTGCCTCTTTGTAATTTTCAGCTACAGTTTCTTTGGTAGTTATCTTCATGAACTATGTGATGATCATCGGTAAGGAAAATGTGTAATAATTTATCATAATGGAGTCATGAGGTTTAGTATTTGTAGCAAATTTATTGAATATGTGATTAAATCTTTGGCTGAAATATTTCACTTTTTCTTTCTGCTCCATCTTAAGTGTCAAGACAAGAGGTAACTCCTCAAAGCGAATTGTGTTCTTGCATTAAGATTGATCATATATATATACATGGAGGAAGAGAATCTTGGGTTTCATCTCCCAATGTCTCTTCATCTTCTAATTCTCTCTATTTTCTATTTATAATATTTACATGGATTTACCTAATCCCAAAGATTGTGTGGCAACATTTCCCCCCTTAATATGAAGGGATGTTGGTGATTCTCAGCATCATTCTTAATCTTTCAAACTTTTTTCATCTAAGCGCTTTGGTGAAGATGTTTGAAATCTTCTCATTTGTGGAACAATGGCATAGATTGATTGTCTTGGATTCAACATGATGTTAAATCAGATTATATTTTGTATTCATGTGCTTCGTTCAATCATCGAACTTTTGGTTCTTGGCCAAATTTATTACAGAAGTGTTTTCAGTCAAGGGAGGAGTTGAATTCACTTGTTTCTCCTACAAATCTTCCAAAATTTTCCCAAGCCACACAATTTCCTTTGTTGCTTCAGCTGCTACCACATATTCTGCCTTAGTTGTGGAACCGCTAGAACTAATTATTTGTGTGACCTCCAAGAGATAAATCCTGATCTAAGACTCATAAAATAATCTGAAGTAGATGCCCCAATTACTTTATCTCCATTGAAGTCTGAATTAGAGTATCCAATCAAGCTAAAGTCACCCACCTATATATACTTATGTCCAAAGTCTTGAGTTCGTTTCAAGTACTTTAGAACTCCTTTTGCAGCAGACCAATGTCCCTCACAAGGATTTTGCATAAACCTGGAGAGGATTCCAATAGAAAATGAAATGTTTGGTCTGGTAGTAATCAGGTAGTTGAGATTTCCTTTGAGTTTTTTATACTTTGTTTCATCCCAAATTATTTTCCTTTAGTGGATATGAGCTTTAAATTATGTTCCATTGGAGTGGTTAAAGGATTGCACTTAGTCATCTAGGCCTGTTAAACATATCTCCAGTGTAATTCTTCTGAGAGAGGAATATAAACTTTGGATGTTTTGTTACTTCAATACCAAGATAGTAGTGAACATAGCCCAAGTCTATCATTTTAAAACCTTTCCTTAATTCCTTCTTTATGGACGCAATATAGCTCTCATTATTCCCTATCATCAAAAGTTCATCTACATACACCACAAGGTATACATCTATTTTTCCAACTTTCTTGACAAACAAAGTTGCATCATCAAGATCATAATGTTTGAAGTTTATTTTGAGAAGGTGCTCAATTAACTTCTCGTACCAGGCTTGCGGAGCTTGGTTGAGGCCATACACGGAGTTTACAAGATTTCATACTTTATGTTCCTGACCCTTCACAACAAATCCTTCTAGTTGGGACATAAAACTATTATCTTTTAGATATCCATTCAAGAAACCATTTTTTACATCCATTTGATGGAATTTCCAACCATTTTTTGTTTTCAAGGCAAAGTGTGTCTAGATGGTAGCCCATTTTGTTGTGGGGGGAAAGTCTCCTCATAATCGACTGCTTTCTTCTGAAAAAAAACATTTTCCACAAGCTTGGATTTGTGCTTGTCAAGTGAGCCATCAAATTTATACTTGTTCTTGTAGACCCACTTGCAACCTATTAGTTTGGTTCCCAATGGAGGATCAACTAGTTTCCAGGTGCCATTCTTTATCAAGGCATCAAATTCTTTCTACATCACTTCTTTGATCCAAACTTAAAAAAGAATGAAACAAAGTATAGATATAACCATAAATACATATATGCAACAGAGATAAAACTCCATTTCATTAATATCAAGATATTGAAATATGCTTACAAACAGAATGGAAATAAAATAGCTCAGGCGATGGAAGCTTGTTCCTAAGAAGAGATGTGGTGGCTACATGCCTCTGAACTATGTTACAATGAGGATCAACAACCTATATATTATTGAACAACAAGATAAAACCCTAAAGAGCCAAAACCGTAATCCAGGAGATGTAACTTTAAGAGTTTGTGGACCCCATTTGGGTTAGTTGGGGAGCCAACTTCCCAGGGTCGTAACTTGGTGATATTATCTTCATTTGGTACGTATGATACGTTGTTTGAAAGGTCTCTTTGAGTGCTACAGTATTTGTGGAAAGTTATTTCCTATGGCTATATTCCTATAGTGAACCTCAAAAAATGTCGTTTAGGGCACCAAAACTGCTCCAGAAGTTCAGGACTTTAAAAACTACTAAGAATAGTAAATGCTGAAATAAACAAGGAAACAAATGAAACTGACTAGAGGTATAGGTGGAATAAGCAAGTGGCCACCAATATCCACCTGGATCATTCCTCCCCCTTAGGAAGCAATGGTCCTCATTGTGTGCAGAGCCTCCATGAGGTGAGGAAATTTTTGTTGAACCTAGTCCCTAGTGAACCACTTGCCCTGGTGAAGGATTTGGCCTGCTTTGGAAACTTGATATAGCTAGATCCTCTATTAGAGAGTGTTCATGACCTGCGTGTCCATGAGGTAATAAATTTTAGTGTGTTCCGTGAAATCCAGGTTTAGCTCTATTGGTGTGAGTCGTTATGCAATGTCGAATGTGTCCAACAATGGTGGAAAGTATGGCCGAAGGCAGTCTACATTGAACACTAGGTGCATACCAAAGAACGGTGGGATGTTGCACTTGAATGAATTGTCACCAAAAGCCTTGGTGATGGTGTATGGCCCATGTTGGAGTAGGTCAAGCTTGTGGTGGGGTCCAATGAAGCGCTCCTTCTGCAAATGTCGCCAAACTTTGTCGCCCACCTGGAACTAGTGCAAGAGTCGATGTTCATCATGGTGTTGCTTGTACTTAGCACTGGCTTTGTCCAATATATCATGGACCTTATGGAACATGTGTTGAATGTGCTCAATGAAGTTGTTAGACCCGTCATATTCGAACTAGATGTGAGCCAAATCTATCTGAGTGACTTCAAATGGTATGGCCACATCAATGGGACATAATGTCTTAAATCCCAGCCCTACCTGAAAGTGGTTATGGCCTGTTGAGTTGTGGAGATCTTTGTTGTAGTTTTGATGGACGTAGGGGAGACTTTCATCCCATGTGCATGGATGCTTCGAGTTGTACACATGCAAAATGTGTATGATCATCCTATTAACAACCTTTTTTTGGCCATCAGTTTGGGGATGGAAAGTCATGGAATTAGTAATTTTTGTATCCAGCATCGACTAGAGATTTGACCAAAAATCACTCAGTAATCTATTTCTCGATCTGAGACAATGGACTCTGGAGAGCTTAGTAGTGGCCTCTACTGTGATACTCCTCTTACAGGCTGCCATGATCGCCATCTTAGAGAATCTATTGACGACCACAAAAATACAATCATTGTCATGCTTAATAGAAGGAAGGCCCAACATGTAATCCATGGAGATAGATTCCCAAGGTCGACTAGGAGTAGGTAGAGGAGTATATAGGCCTTACTACTTGATGGTTGGTTTGGAAATGGTGCAGGCAATGCAAGATCTAATGTACTTCCCAACATCCTCATGAAATTTTAGTGAATAAATATACTTCTGCAATACCACCACTTTTTTCTCTACTCTGAAATGTCTAGCAACCCAACTGTAGTGCGCCTCCCAAATAATCTTGGCACACTCACTTAAAGGAAAAAATATGTGTCCCAGTTGGCATAAAATTGCATCCTTAAGGTCAAATTTTTTAAGTTTCTTCCCTTCTAGGAGTGTTTGGTATGTTCTGTTGAATTCTAGATTGCTCTAGTAAATATGTGGCCAACCGAAGTCTCGTTCCCATGGGAGTCGAGCACAGTGATCAACACCATGACTAGTGGTCAACTGAGGCAGTCTGCAACATTATTGGTGCTACCCTTCTTGTACTAAATTTTCAAATGGAATTTTTGGAGGTAGTTGTACCATTCTTATGGCGATTGTTCTACAACTTCCTTATTGTTTATATGAACTTTAGAGGTCGATGGTTTGTGTGAATGATGATTTCCTTCCCAAAAATGTAATGCTTCCATTGATGGCAAGCCTACACAATGTAATAAATTTCTTTATTGTAAGTGGGTTAATTTTGGACTGTGTCTGAAAGTGTCTCACTGTGGTAAACCACTTCATGCCCTTGCTGAGTAAGAACTGCACCAATAGCTTAGTCAGAGGCATCTACTCAAACTCAAAATGGTTGTTTCAGGTTTGGTAATGTGAGAACTGGCACAGAGTAGAGGCAATGCTTCAAGTTGGAAAATGACTTTTGTTGGGTTTCAGACCAAAAACAAAATTATTTTGCTCCACCCTTGGTGATTTGACTTAAATGCCAAGTGATATGAGAGAACCCCAACATGAACCTGCATTTGAAATTGGCAAGATCCAGAAATTTGTGAAGCTATATTAGAGTGGTTGGGGCTGGACGATCCCGAATGAGCTGGGTTCACATCCACACCCTACTCATCAATGATTTACCCTATATATTGAACCTGGGTCATGCCAAAAGTGAATTTCTCCAAATTTGCACACAACTTGTGTTATCACGGGTTTGAAGGACCTATCGAAGATGGTGGAGGTGCTCAACTCTGGTTGAAGATCAAGATGTCATCTAAATACACCACCACGAATGCATTAGTGAATGGTTGCAAGATTTTTTCCATCAATATCATGAATATTGTGGGGAAATTCATCAACCTGAAAAGCATGACCAACCATTCGAAAAGGGCCTCCTTGGATTTGAAGGCATTCTTCCACATATCGGAGGATTCGATATGCACTTGGTGCTAACTGGACTTCAAGTCAATCTTGTTGAAATATTTGTCCCCCTTGAGCTAGTCCAGAAGGTCATCAATATATGGGATTGGGTACTTATTCCAGACAGTGATCTTGTTCAGTGCCTGATAGTCAATACAGAATCTCGAGGTCCCATCCTTCTTCTGTACCAATACAATCGAGCTCCCACAGGGTGATGAACTTGGCCTGATGTGCCCTTTATGCAAAAAATCTTGAATGTGCCTCTTGATCTCATAGTTCTCCATAACATAGTGTCGATAGATCATTCCATTGGGTAGTTGCGTGTCCTGGGTCAAAGAAATGGAGTGCTTGACCTGACAATGCAAAGGCACCCCTGTAGGTGAGATGAACATGTCCTTGTACTCCTCCATGAACTTGTCCGTCTGCTTCTTCTTTACTGGGGAGCCCTGTCTAGAAGTCATGGCCATAACATTATTCTTTCCATCAGAGTGAATAATAAGGAAAAACAATTTTCCTAGTATGGGAATGATCTTACTGCATTTCTTTACAGTGATCAAAGAGATAGCAGTAGGCAAGACTACCTTTAGTATCCTCTACAACTTATTGCCCAAAGTAATAATCATAGAGTGAGGTCTAGACTCATATACAACATGTCACTTCTAGAAATATGGTTATCCTAATAATACATCACAAAATTAAAGAGGAGAAACATCACATATTACCTCATCTGTGAAGGGCTCGATGTTGTAGGGAAGGTGACACTGGTGGCTGACATGGAGATCTCGTCCTTGGTGAAGCCACCTAATGGTGTATGACTGTGGATGTGTTGTCATTGGTAGGCCTAATCACTTCATGACCTCAACTGGAATGAGGTTCTTTTGGCTCCTACTATCGATAATGAACTGCACCGAAGAATCATTCACTCACATCTGTGAGTGGAAGAGGTGTTCCCCCTCCTCTGGATCTTCAAGCTCATTCTTCTGGATCTTGGTGGTGACCATGGTGGCACTAGGCTCCACATCAATGATATAAGTCCCTTTTTCATTCCCCTTATCAGGTTCTGACTCAAAGTCGAAACCTGCCTTTAAATCAGAATCCTTTAGATTAGCCACTAGTGACTGCTTGGCCCGAAACTCACTTGTGTTGTGAGTGGAGCTCTTATGGAACTCACATCGTTTTCTCATGTCCTTCTTTGTCTTCACGGAGTTTTTATTTTCTTGTGGCTTCGATGGGTTTTCCTAGGTAGCCCCAACTTGGCTTGGCCTTTGCTCTGTGGTTTGGGGGCACCTTTACCTTTCATCAGATTTGCAAATCCAAAGTATCGCTTTTTTTGTTTAAACTTCTTCTCAATATTGACAGCGTATTGGTATGCCATGTCGAGTGGGGAGATGTCAAGGAAATACATCTCATCCTTGATGTACTTGTGTAGACA
Source organism: Pinus taeda (assembly GCA_000404065.3). NCBI lineage: Eukaryota > Viridiplantae > Streptophyta > Pinopsida > Pinales > Pinaceae > Pinus > Pinus taeda. The sequence continues at coordinate 277,511 of APFE031093677.1, read as the reverse complement.
GTCATGGTACTCGATTACCAAATATCACTCTAAATCCTTGATACCCAACTTTGTGCAGAGGGTATGGAAAACATTTGTGAACTCCAACACATCTTGGTCCCTTCCTTGTCGTAGCGTGTTCCACTTTTTGTATTTATCTTCGTAGCTCCCAATAGGGTAAGGTTGTTCCTTAATGGCATATCAGAAAGAATATGAAGTGGGTGTGGTTGAAAAAAGTGATGATTCCCTCTTTTCCTTCTGTTCATAGTAGGTTTCTAACTATTCCTTGACATGTGAGGTGGCTTTGAGAAGTGAAAAAGTAATCTTTTCCCGATTGGAAAAGTCATGAACTGGAAAATATCCTTCCAATAGTTTCAACCATTTACCTACGATGTCTGCATTTATTTGGCCCTCAAATATGGGAATATCAAAGTTAACTTGTACCTTAAAAGGAGTGGCACTTCCAGAGTGGTTGTTGGATGAAGATGCATCACCTGTGGGTAGCCATTGAAGGATCTGGGCAAATTTATCCATCATCGCATTCCTCTATCTCTTGAGAACTTCCTCTAGAAATATTTTGAAAGGATCTCATGCCCCCTCATCTTTCTTTTCTTCTTCCATGGGAGGCCGTAGGGATTTACGAGGTTGGTCTTACAAAGATTCAACCTATTCGAGCCATAACTCCTTATACCCTGACCTCATTGAGGACATGCAAAGAAAAATAGAGAAAGACAAGACCTCTCTAATACCATTGGTCCAAACTTAAACAAGAACTCAAAGTTATAGATATAACCATAAATACATAGATGCAATGGAAATAAAACTTCATTTCGTTAATATTAAAATACTAAAACATGCTTATAAATAGAATGGAAATAAACTAGCTCGGGTGATGGTATCTTATCTCTGAGAAGAGATGTGGTGACTACATGCCTATGAACTATGTTACGATGAGGCTCAAGGGCCTATTTATTATTGAACAACAAGAGATAACCCTAAACAACAAAATCCCTAACCCTAAGAGATGTAACGCCAAGAGTTTGTGGGCCCCATTAGGGTTAGTTGGGAATCCAACTTTCCAGGGTCGTAACTTGGTCATATTATGTTCGTTTTGCACATATGGTACCTTGTTGGAAAGGTATCTCTGTGTACTACAGGATTTGAAAGAAGCCCCTACGTCATAACTTGGTCATATTATCTCCGTTTTGCATGTATGATACCTTGTTGGAAAGGTATACCCATGTACTACAGGATTTATAAGAAGCCTCTACCTATGGGTAGGGGCATGTAGCAGACCTAAAAAAAAAATGTCATTTAGGGGGTTAAAACTGCTCTGGAAGTTTAGGACTCGAAAAATTTCTAAAAATAGTAAATGTTGAAATAAACAAAGAAACATATGAAACTGATAAGAGTTCTAGGTGGAAGAAGTGAGTGGCCACCAATATCCACCTAGATCATTCTTTCCATTCATCATGTGAAGAAACTTCTTTGAAGGAAGTTGGTTCAAAATCTATAGACAAATTTAGTTCAAAATCATAAGAAACATCCATATCAACAGGTGAATCAAAATCATCTACATCACCTCCAGTTTTTGTAATTGAGCTTCTTGTTCTTGTATTTCCAACCTCAACAAGATGAACACTTTCAAGGGTGTTTGTCTTCCATTTAGGAGGACCTTTATGAGATGGCTCAAGTTGCTCAGTTGACTGAGATAGGGATGAATCAAGGTTTAGTCTCCCAATTATGTCAATCACATCACTCAAAGTGTCATCAATGGCTGGAGCTTCATGCGGGGGAGAGAGTGTTTCAGAAGAAGATTCCATATATTGATCTAGTATAGGAATCCCACCTTCAAGATGTAGAATCTCATTATCAAACTCTTGAAAATATTTTACATGTACGAATATATCCAAGTGATCAAGTTGTCACTCAAGAACACTGTCAATCTTGGAAGATTCAAGAAATATCACATCTGTGGATATTATAAATTTCTTTTTCACTTCATCAAAGAGACGATATGATTTAGAGGTATTTGAATACCCCAAGAAGATACAATTGTGACTCCTTGCACCGATTTTTCTTCAATGTTCCTTAGGTATCAAGGCATAATAGGTGGAACCAAAAACCCTGAGATGCCCCACCGAAGGAATGTTTCCATACCAAATTTCATAGGTATTCTTGTTTTTGATAGCATTAGATGGAAACCTATTCTTTATATACACAACACATAGAATTGCATCAGCCCAAAACATCAGTTTAAAATTATTGAAAAACATCATGGAATGTACCATATTTAAGATTGTCCTATTCATTCTTTCAACTACTTCATTCTACTGGGGATTATAAGGCACAGTTGTTCGATGTTTGATCCCATGCTGGCGAAGATAGTTTTCAAATCCATTTGAAGTTTATTCCTTTCCATTATTAGCACGAATAGACCCAATATGAGATTGTGCATCATTTTCAATCCATGCATGAAAGTTCTTGAATGTTTCAAAAGCATCAGATTTGTTCTTCAATAAATAAACCCGACACATTTTGGTGTATTCATCAATAAATGTAATCTTATATTTATTACCACTTGCAGAAGAATAGGTATTGGGCTACATGAATCTGAATGAATGAGTTCAATTTTTCTATGTACTATGGAATTAGAATCATGAAAATACTGTTTTATGTTATTTCCTAAGATATAAACATCACATTGCTTAAGTTTCCTAGGAATTGTAGGAAAATCAGTAACACCATTTTTTTCAACAAATGAAGGTTCTCATAATTCAATTGTCCAAATCTAGCATGCCATAAAAGACTTTATGGAAATGTACCTTCATCATAGTGAGAACTATATGATAATTTTTGTGCACGAGACGTTCCTTGCAGCTTCAAAAGTCTTTCTTCTTCTATTCCCATCATGACAAGTGAGTAATCTGATGCTTTTCTGACCTCAATTTTTCCATAAAACATATGAATGGAGTGTCCTTGCTAGTAGATGTGGATGAACGACAAAAAATTTCTCCTCACTTCCAGGAGATATTGAACATTATGTTGAAGTAAGTATGGAAAACCAGGCAGTTTGAGCCTGATGGTGCCAAGCCCTGATGGCTTGAGTTTTGACTTGTCTACAAAATATACTACTCCATCAACATTGTCACTACATTCTTAAAAAATAAATCTCATAAAATTCATGTGGAAATTTTCTCTTGAATCAAGAAACCAATCATATTTCCATGAAGCAAGTGAAGCATTAAACAAGTCTTTAGTTACTCCATTGTTACAATGTTCCACAACATAGTGAGTGGATTCATGTGCTTTAACTTTCCCTTTGCCATTGGCTTCCCCTTTACCTTCATTTCTGTCCTGCTCAATTCTGTCCCAAGGAAACTTACATGTGGATGCATCATGTCCATCTCTATTTCATCATATGCAATGAAGATCGAACTTTTATCCTTGGAACTGTCTGCCCCCCTTCCTCTCTAAAATACCTCCTTCCTCTTCCTCTTCGGCAACCTCTTCGTTTAAAAGAATATTATGCATGATTCTTCTCCTTTTATGCAAGGAATATAGCTTCTTTAGTAGACTGAGGAGTTCTTTTCTTCTCAAAAGGCTTCTCTCTCTCAGTGAACCTCTTTTCAAGCGCGTCAAAGGTAATATCCTTAAGGTTTCCACTTTCTTGGAATGACTCAAGATAATTTTAATAGGTGGAGTATAATGCCTTGACATAAGATATGAGAGGAATATCTATCTCAACGCTAGTGGATTTTATATCATGCATAATGGATCTTACTTCTGATGCTAAGGAAAATGGTTCATCATTTTTCAACTCAAGACTCAACAACTTAATCATCAATTGAACAACTTCAAGTTCAGAGTGTGAGTCATAGAATTCCTTCAATTTAGTTAAAGCTTCAAAGAAATTTGAAAATGACGAAATATGGTGACTCATCTCTTCATTTTTTGATGTTGCAATCCAGGCATAGGCCTTGTTGTTCTTGTTTTCCTAAATGGCAAGCTCCTTATCTAAAGTGGGATTTTTAGGTGCATTGTCTCCTTCTCCTTCACAAATCCATTTCCACAACTCATTGAAAATGAGGGTGTGTTTTATCTTCCAGGAGCAATCAAGATAGTTCTCCTTACCAGTGGGAACCACTCCCACAATAGAAATTAGTTAATGCATCATAAAAAATTAATTTGTCCTAAAAACAATTCAGTGGTTGAATACAAAAATTGATGTATTTGTAATAAAATTTCGTGGCTCTGCTTCCAAAACATAATCACATATATTATCCAGATAAAATACGACCCTTAAAAAACTCAACACATAAAGGAGAATATAGTTTTGAAAGGTCATGTATTATATATCCACCATCCAACATATAATAATGCACATTCACACTATATACCAACCAATACATTCGCTATACAATAATTTCACACATCCATCATTCAATATATCGACCAGTCAAAGAGAATATTTCAAAGAAATCAATCCACATACCATTCAGCTTAAAGAGAATATTTATCCACCAGTATTTAAAAATATGGCATCTCAATCCTCCACACAACACAAACCTCTAGGAATAGTGCTTGCACTAGAATTGTAAATCCATATATCAATAGTCCTTCTACTCACATCAAAATGTTTCATGAATGGAGGCAACAAATAACCATTCAAGACACAAATTTCCAACATAACTATGGGTTTGAGCCAGTGTTTGTTTGAATCGCAGACTCAGTAGATTAGATAGTAAAAGAAAATTAGATTTACTGAGCTTCAGAACTATATGTTTTGATTTGATATTTTAATCATCAAAAAAGTGAAATACCATGTTACTAATGTTTCATTACAGGCGCTCGTTTGTCGACTTCTCTAATTTTGACAAGGTGGTGATGAATGACAAGAAGGAGAGTGGAGTTAGAGAATTTGGGAGGTTGCGTGCTTCAATGGGTGCTTTGGTAGGCTACATGCTTCAATGGATGCATACTTTAATGGGTGCTATGATGGGAGGTTGTATGGAGTGTTTCTCATACATACACTTTTTTCTATAGTTGTTACAAACCTATTCAATATAGTGGAGCCTAATGTCACTATTTTCGACAAGAAAGACTATCAGCAATGATGTATCATCTATCACATGGTTTGAGGCTGAAGGAAGGAGAGGTATGGTAAACGAAGAGTGGGAAAATGGAGATATTTTGAATTGCAGAGGTATCAGCTATGAAAAATATGCAGAATAGAGGCTGGATATAGTTACAAGGGTAGAGAGGAAACCAAAAAGGGGTTGGATCTAATACCATGTTAGGTTAGGAGGTAACTTTTTAAAGTGAATTGTATCCTTGCATTAATATTGATCATAGATATATACATGTAGGGAGAGACTCTTGAGTTTCATCTCCCAGTGTCTCTTCGTCTTCTAATTCTCCTTATTTTATATTTACAATATTTACATGGATTTACCTAATCCCAAGGATTAGGTGTCAATATTAATATTATCTAGCTCTCTCAATAACATGGCAGGGGTTTTGTCATCAACAAACTTTTCCATTTTATTTTATTTTTATACCCCTTCCAATTGGATTGAGTTTGGAGGAATATTGTGATACCATATAGTTTCTCTACCATCTAAGGTACAGGGGAAAAGTCTTCATGCAACATCATCATAATGTACCTATAGCATTTACAGATGTAGGTAGAAGTTTTCTAGATGGTCCTACCCTTTCACTTCCTTATCGGGGTCATACTTCATCAAAAACTTCTCTTGGTGCATCGACATCTTTTGTAAAACACCTAGGAATTCAAGTGGGCCCTTAGACATCCAGTCCAACTCTTGATCCAAAATATATGCATCTTTGTTTTCCTTCTCTTTGTTAGAACGTGGTTTATCTTCTTCTTCTTCTTCGTAATCACCTCACCCGTGGACAGTGTTGTCTGAGAGTACTATGTCATCTCCATCACCACCATTGAAATATGAAGGATTCTTTGATTTCTTTGTGTTTTTTGAAGTCTCTGCCAACTCTTCAAGGCTGGAAAGAACCAAATCTTCAATTGTAGAAACCACTACCATAGTAGGATTGGTCATGTTCTTCTTTGGAAAATATGGAAGATTGTGTCCTAATGATGATGACAATCATGATAACTCTTTTCAAGTCTCCACTCACCAAAAATATGACAACATTTCTCATTCCAATCAAAACCCTAATGCTTTGCCAAAATGAAAATTTGTTGTGTGATTTTCTCCTTTTTGAAAATGTTTCATAGTTTCTAAAGCATACTGATTGTGCTCCTAAAAAGACTCAATCAGAACATGACCTCCTTATCCAACGCCATCAAAACTGCATACTTGGGAAAAAAAAAATAACAAAACTACTTTGATTTACTTGTTCCAATACTCAGACTTTGGTTGCCTTAATCAGCAAATCAAGCTTAACTCTATCCTTCTCTTGTATTTCGTGGAACTGTTGCTTGACAGCCCTTAACTCCTTCCTCAAGGTGAGGTTCTGTTTGTAGATGTTTTTGAGTTGTTTATGTAAAGGAAGAGTCATTTTCAACATATACTTGGCATTTTCCATTGCTGGCTCACACATGCTCAAATAATCATAAATATTTTTCATAGCCCTTTCATCTTGCTTCTTAAGTTCATAAATTTCACTATGAGCTTTCTTCAACTGCATCCTCAACTTGTTAAAAGTATGCTACCCCTTATCTACCTCAACTTTCTTCTCTTCTTGTACTAAATTTTCCTCCTGTATCTACAATTTTCTTATTGAAGATCCGATGACTCTAGCTGATGGAGCTTATACCTATTGAATGTATTATGCCACTATATTCTTCTTACCGTTAGACTTGGTGACATATGGAGATGCTTTTGTTACTATTGATGTTTCACCAATCGTAGGTATCATTTCTAAAACAGTCTTCTTCAGTTCCCTGTTGTCATGCTATAGTTGATTAATAACCAAATTTCCCTTCCTTAGCTACTCTTGTAGTTCAAAAATCTGCTTGTCTTTATCATCAAGAACATTATCCTCTAGTATGGTCTCTAAAGCTTCAAATGGATTCTCAAGTGTTTATTCCAAGGGAAATTTCTTTGCAGTGGCTATAGTGAGTGGCTTCTAAGGAATGTCCACTACTTCAAGAGAAAATTGTAAATTTTTACCTTATTCTTCTTTGATGGATCAACTAAAATTAATGGCCTTTCCACTAAACTTTCAATTGGTGATTGTATATCCCTTGACACAATTGATGGTGTGTCCTTCTTACTGCAAGAGCTAGTTGATAAGTCAATTGTCAAATTTGATGAATCTAAAATTGCTTCCCATGTTTGGTTCCTCCTATTTAGTTCTTCTACCACTAACAACTTGGTAAAAGAGAAATGCAAAAGATTAGGTCCCACTTGACTATGCTTACCTTGCACCTTGTCTTCCATCTTACTAAGATTTTTGAACAAATAGAAGGGAATATTGAAAGGGATCTTTCCTATGAAGTGCAAAAAAATCCTCAAATGATATTGATAGATCCTCCCAAATCTACCCTTACAAGTAAAGTATCTCTAGATTACCTTTAAAAGTTTGTTTTAGGGCTCAAGCAGGTATTATCATGGTACAATGGCTCCATACCCCTTGTTTATGTACTTTGGTTTCAAGAGATATTTGTAATTTTCTATGTCAAGAGGCATGCCCTTGTACCACTACTCTCCTTGTAGAGGAATATTTGTTGCATCTAAGATGGTGACATCTGACACTAGGAAAGTGAGCTCTCCAATCTTAAAATCTAGCCTCGTGAAATTCAAAGCAAACACCTTGGTGAGTTGTACACTATATCCCTAGATCTTCTCACAAAATCTAATGCAGCCAAATTGTTCAAATGAAACTCTGATTGTTGGGTCTAAGTTGATCAAGGTGAAGTCTTCGGGTTCAAACCTAGCAATGTCTCCTTCCTTGTGTTTCTTTCTATATAAGGTTGTCATGGTTTCACAACAGATATGAACTCTACGGTTTCTTGAATGCAATTTCAGTGTATGTGAATTGGGCATAGAAAATAGAGCATAAAATTTGAAAATATAGCTTTAGGTAAGAGTTTTATGGAAATTCAGAATGAAACCCCTACATGGTACAATTAGACAACAAACTTGATCTCTCAAACCCAAAACAATAGCTTGAAATGTTCTTTTCTCATAGTGGGAAAATTAAAAACATAGGTGTGACGAGAAGCGGAACACATTGAAGAAAGAGTGTTTCTTGATCTTTGAGAGAAACAACAACAAGGTATGAGGTTTCAAACCACTTGAAAGGAATTTCAGGATTTCAGAATAAGAGAGGAAAACTAGGTCTGATGCTTGATGGAGGTGACAACACAAAATGCAGCAACTGAAGTGAAGCACAACATACTCTCCACAAAACGCGGTGAGCTTAAAAATTCGATTTTTCAATGTATTTAATGAATTTTTCTCAACAGATAAGGGAAATTTTGACAACATGCAAGACAAATTATTCAAAGAAATAAGGAAATGGAAACTGGAATAAGCGAATAACCACTGGATTGAAAAACATGGAAAATGTCTATGAGCACAACACCAATATGTGATTGCAGTACCTCCCCTGCAAACTTTGCACAGAGAACAACAAGTAATGCCCAACAAGTTCTCGGTGGAAAAATGAATATCTCTATGGCATTTTTGGAATTTAAATAAGACTTTGAACTCCCAAGGTAGCCAACTCCACATTTCAAGGGTGATGATTACAATTTTGAACTTCAATCATGAAAGTGCGGCAACTGTCAAAAGCATAACACATATCCTAACCGTTGTACTAGTGCGATGTCATGGACCAATGTGATTTGACACTCTAGTTGGCCATAATGAACCTACAAATATGTTCCAATGATAATAAGACAAGACACTATGACCTCACTCATGACGTTTAGTGAGACATGACCCTAGACTCAAATTTTTAGGTCATTAATAACTATTTACATATCCTTCACACACACTGACATAATTACATTAATAATGAAACCTTTATTATACATTAAGACCAATATATTGATCTCTACAATATCATAGCCTAACCTTTACATATTTTCCAAAATAAATTGAAACAATAAAACTTGTTTTTTTTACTACTATAATATGGGACACTAACACAGGTGAAAACAAATATGAATTACAAACATTCATAGAACAATCTTACAAATATTAATGTTCCATGCATGAAGAATGTGTTGGCCATTAGGCTTCATATATTAAGTAAAATTTCTCAAAAACATGTACAATGAACACCACTAGCTCCAATAGTGGAGTGTTTGAGCCACTACTTTATCTCCAAGAGAACTAACTTGTCTCTCTAATTCCTTGCGGGAGGAGCCAAGGTGAAAAGTACATTATATACAATGAGGGCATATATATAATGAATGGCGTGATATTTCACGTCCCTTGTGATGCTTTTACTAACCTCATGTTTTTTTGACTTCCTATGACTTTTCCACTTTACATGACTCTTCATATTCTATATGTGTCCTTTGGACTTCCACTTTACAATACATTTTTGAATAGATAATTACATAATCCACAACAATGATGTGGAATATGTTGACTCGTGACATGACATGACATGACACTACTGAAATGGGCTACATTATGACATGTAAAATTCAAACCATTTCTATTGCTTCTTACTATGTGTCTTCTTCAATATGCTCTTATGTCCACCTCCATATGGCTTAGAGGTAAGGAGTCTTCAATGATATGAAGTCTTGAGCTATAGGCATAAACTAGTGTCCCTTTGATTTGCCTTGATTGATCATCTTGCATAATCAACTACAAAGACGTTTTCTCGCATGTTCCCCTTCTCCATCACCTCTTTCATCATCCGGTCATGGTATGATATAGTACTTACATCTGTAATTCAATCATGACAAGATGACATCAGTCCGATAAACCCCTAGTGTAAGATGTTGCGTGTTGATCCACTAACTAAGTTGTAACTGAGTAATAGGCTGAGGGAGAGGCTCGGTGACTGTGAAATTGTGTAGCTCAGGCAGTCAAGGGTGAAGCTTGAGCCTTGAGACTACACAATGTGTAGTTCAAGCTAGACTGAGGAAGAAGATTGTGTAGTTTGAAAGCTTAGTGAGCTAGGGTGAGGATTTGGACACTGATTTACCCTAATGCATAGATCTAGAAGGAAGAAAAGGCCGGTTGACTACATAATTTTTTAGCTCAAGATCTCAAGGATTGGGTTGTAGGTCTGAGACTGTGCAATGTGCAGTTGAGGCCAGACTGAAGGGTTGGATTGCACAGTTTTGGAGGTCTAGGTCTAGTCTTGAGCATTGGGATTACAAAGTGTGCAATCTTAGGAGGCAAGAACTATGCATTGCGTAGTTTCAAGAGGCAGGGTTATAGCTAGAGGGTTGGCACTACACAATGCACAATTTAAGAGGGCCAGATGAAGCTAAGTTTTTAGAAAGTTTCTCAAATTTGGCTAAGGGTGGGACCAATGAAGCTAATGTGAAAAATTATACGACTTACCTATAGTCACACACTTAGGACACTTGACAACACAAAAACATAGATAATCCAGGACACATGAACAACATATTTCCCTTAGTGCGACAACTTTGTGATGACTTACGATAGGTGCGACACCAAATATGCCCTGTGTGATGACTGTGACAACACTTGTACGACAATGCTTATATATTTGGAAATGAGTGTGATGGATGTTTACATGGTAGAATCAACTCGTTTGCACAAATATAACCCCTTGAAACCACCAAAACAATCTTGTATACATACTACGACAGTTAACGTGTGAAAAGACAACATTTATATTTTCTTGCAAAAGGGACCAAAACACTTAGAGAAAACAGATGTGATAACTCTTAGTGTTTAAAAGACAATATACAAAACCAAGGTAGGATATGAAATTGAGTGTAGGAAAAAATTTTAGAGGGTGTTGTAGCAGAGACAACATTTTCTAAGAACAAAACAACAACTAAATCAGTAATAAAAATAAGTGTCATTCAAGGAACTTAATTTTTTTTTAATCGAATTCGGGAAAAAATTCTTGTTCTGATGTTCAAAAATCAAACAAGGATTGACACAATTCACAATTGGGCTATGGAAGTTATTCTAGACTAATTTTATTTATTAAAAGAGAAAAAACAATAACAACTATATAAATTACTACATATCCTCGACATCAGAAGTAACAAGGAGCTTCATTAACTTCTAGCTCACACTGAGAAGGGGGGGACCTTGTTCAATGGCCATGATATCCTCATCCCTTTAATTAGTGTCTCCCTCAACATTGACATCCTCTTCATGAGCCAAATTATCTAGACAAAAAAACAATTTGTTTCCCAATTGCAGTTGCTTCATCTTCAATTCCAATATCAACATTTTCTGGTTTAGAAGGTCGAAATGGAATCATGCATCAAATGGAATCATTTCAACTTGCTTTAAGACAGAATCTACGAGAAATTCCATAGTATTGTCTATTATGGCTAAAAAGTACTGAGCTCTTATTCTGCAACTCCAAAATCATGCTCCATAAACTTTAATTTGTGTTACACTTGCTAATAAAATTGGTGACATAAGATTCTAATCCTTGAACCTATGTTTGCAGAATCGCTCTAATAATGTAAATATGTGATCGATATAACTTTCCTTGATTTTAAGCATCTGCCTTTTCCATTAATCTTGTTTTTGAGTTTGCGCAATGTAAAACATGTGGAGGATGATGCATGGGTGACAAAATGTGGATGTAAAAGGAAATTTATTTTGTCAATGCATAATTAATTTAACTATGAAGAAACTTTGAATTAGTATAATTATGTGTCCTTTTGTAAAGGTTTCCTTGTGCGAAGATTTTACTGTGCAGGAGAAAGGGGATGAAGATGGAAATAGAATTTAAACAATTTTTCATTGAAATTTTTTACAGATTTAGCTATGCGGAATCAAGGATGTGCATAGAACGAGATATGTACAAGAAAATGAAGGTGTGGAGGGAAATCTATACCTTTAATTCATAATGTAATGAAAGCTACTATAATATCATTGTGGAGCAGATATAGTAATTAAGGAAATATAAAAATTCTAGATAATGACTCATATAGATTGATAACAAACTTTTTCGGATCTACCTTTTGGATAATAAACTTTTCTGGGCTAGATTTTGAATAGTGAATTTTTTCAGTAACAAATTTCTTGAATAGGTAAATGAGATTATGGATAAAATATTTTTATATGCAACTCTACATTACCCTTGACCCTTGGCTTTAGAAACAACAAGTCAGGGGCATCTAAGTCATCAAAATCATTTGGGGATTGCACCAGACCCACCAACCCTTAAATGTCCGGAATTTTTCCCACGAAGTCTCGAACTGATGACCTTCACATCATGAAGTGACTTAATAGTACACCCCATCACCATCTATTCTACACCCCATGGGAAATTTACATTAATATTTTAAAACAAAAGAAATAATTTCAATTTAAATAATCTTGAAAAATTAATAATACTTATTATTAAAATTATTATAGGTAAAACTACATATTTTTAATTTTTGTGTCGAGAGGCACTCTCTAGCCCAATATGGTTGTAATCTCCTCTTCTGTTATGTCATTCTAAACATTTTGACTCGATCAAATTACATAAAATTAAAATTAAAATTAAATAATTTAAAATTAAATTAAAAATAAATTAAATTAAGGTAAAATAGCCAATTTACCATTGGTGGTTTTTGGACTCTAGATTTTGACAACCCATAGAACGTATGGTTATCAATTTTTGGACTAGGCGATACTGAGAGTGAAATATTTTCATAATAAATTTGGCGCGATAGTGAGATTCAGTATGAAAGTATCTATTGGAGTATTTTCATTATAAATTGAGTGGATAAGAACATCATCAAATTGATGACAAGAACATCTAAAAAGGAGAGAATATTAGTATATTGAATTTCAATAATAAATTTCAAAATCAATACAAAGTTTAATTCCATATAAATGGTTGGTGAATGTCAACATCAAAACTCTTACCTTATAATTTACACGTTATCAATATTTTGAAAAACTATAAAAGTAACTAAATTATAATTTTATTTTGAACCAACCTAGATTCATCTTAACTCTGGATATATTAAGTGCCAGGAGGGATCAAAGCTTTTGAACTTAAAACATTTCGAGATTTGATCCCTATCAACACTTGATAAATCCAAAATTAAGATGTGTCACAAAATAATATTTAACTCTAACACCTTGTACAATTTGGAAATCGCTCTGAATACACAAAATATTCCATATGTAAATTATAGTCATATATAATAAACAAAATATTCCATTGGTAAATTATAGTCACATATGAGAGAGAAAATCTACGATCTTATGAAAATAACATGAATATTCACATTGAAGTTGTTCTTTTTCGAATTGTTCACCTATCGACTATTGTGTACCCTTTTCCTATTAAGTGACATCTATCTAGTTTGCACCAATGACATTTGTCCTTCTGGTATGCTGATACTTGCTAGAATCCTTGTTCCAATGGGGCCTCCACAGGTCTTCAAATATCATGGCACACGAAGATTTACAAAAACCATGGCACACATTAAACATATATGTTCACCATGTTACTACTACATCTTGAATATCATGACCATGTGGAATGACTAGCTCGAGACGATTGTATTAATTCCCACAAGGGTCTGTGAACCATTTGTGTCATCTAATTGTGACGTTGAGAACCACCACCGTCAAAGAAGCATAACAAATCCTCCATAACTATGAATATTGTTCGTGCTCCATATGTCAGGTATCTTGTTAGTGTGACTATTTTAACAAGAGTTTAGTCACTCACAACGTTAGGGAGAATGAGGAAAGGGTATGGAAACAAGAATCTTCCCATATTCTCCTGCAAAGTACTAAAGTAGGAAACAAATTACTTCGACGCAAAGAATCAACTTGGAAATGGGGGATTTGGTTCAGTCTATCTAAGCAAACCTCTGGTGGTCGTGTTGTGGCAGTGAAGAGAAAACTTCACAAGTCCATTCCCTGCTCATTAGAAAACATTTGAGGTCTAAAATGGGCCTCCTAAGAAAAATGTACAACCAAAATGAAATTTATAAGAACCAATAGGTTTCAAGATGATGATGTTAACCATAGGGGATGATTCATCATTTTTGGGGTAAAAAAGGTAAAAATAATAAAACTACTTTTTTTACTAGTATTTTCAACTTATCTCCCTAAGGTTTACTCAAATTTCGAGTGGGAGTAGGCATTGGATGCAAAATTGATTTCCTCATTCAAGGAATACCCATGTTGCATACTTTCGATGGACCTTACTACATGAAAAATGAGAAATACATTAAAAACATGATTGCAATAATGTTTTTCATGTATTAATCATTTTCCATGTAGTAGGGTCTATCGAAAGTATGTGACATGGGTAATCCTTAGATGAAGAATCAAATTCTACATCCAAGGATTGTTCCTACTTGAAATTTTAGTAAACCCATAGAGAGATAAGTTTAAAATACGAGTTGAAAAAGTAGTTTTTTTTCTTTTTTCCCTCTAAAATTTGATGATGTAATTTAATATTATTTTATTATTTCCACTATTATTTTAAAATTTCCCTAGGAGGCCCATTTTAGACCTCAAAATTCTCCTAATGTTTGTGGGAAATTTACCAATTGACCTCTCTAAGCGTAACAAACAATCCATTCAATCTAGGAAATATACGTGAACAACTCTTATAGTTTTGGGCCTACTGGATCTCTCTACCAATAACCCTCATGGATTTATTCTAAGGGAGATTTCCAAACTTAGGAACTGGAGTTCTAAAACAACAAACTTTGTGAAAATACACCTCAAGGGTTGGGTAATCTTACTTTTTTTTAATCTTTTAATGCATCAAAGAACATGCTTAGCAGAAATATTCCAAAAGAGTTTGGAAATTTAAGAAACCTCATTTCCTTTCAGCTCTACATGAACCAAATCTCAAGTCAAAATTTTGAAAGCTTTGGGGAATTCCCATATCTTGTAGGTTTGTCACTATATCCAAATAATTGCAGAGGCCAACTACCATAAATTATTGGAATTATATCTAATTTTAACTTGCTCAATGTTTCTTAGAACCAGTTCAGTGGCATGCTACCAAAAGATATGTTCAAAGGAGGAAATCTGCAAAATTTTCTAGTTCTCGATCATTTTTTTACAGGAGAGATGCCTGAAATTTATGGATATTGCAAACCTCTGGTTCACTTCAGAGTTAAAAGAAATAGTTTGAGTGGTTGAGTGCCCAAAGGAATTTGGGGACTTCCAAATTTTAAAATTATTGATTTAAGATTCAATAGTTTTGTTGGTGAAATTAGTTTTGAGATCACAAATGTGAAGGAATTATCAAAGTTGTACATTCATAATAATCAATTGTCCAGGATTCTGGTACCAAATATCGCCATGGAAAACCTATTGGTCAAACTTGAAGGAAACAATAATCTCTTTACAGGTCTAATACCAAAGGAAATAAGAAACTTGAGGGAGTTGACTAATTTGTATTTGCAAAACAACATGTCTGAGGGATTCGTACCAAATGAAGTTGGTTCTTGTACTTCTTTGGTTGTTGATAGTCTTGCAAAAAATTATTTGCAAGGATCAATTCCAGAGTCACTGGGATATATTGTTAATATGAACTCCTTAAATATTTCAAACAACAAACTATTTGGTTCAATTCCAAGCAGTCTTGGTGCACTAAAGCTCGGTTTTCTTGATCTTTCCAATAACGAGTTAATTGGTTCTATTCCTTCACTAATCAACGAGGTAAGCAAACATAAATTTTCAAGGAATCCAGAGATCTATGCTAACAACTCTAGAAATGATAATGATAATAATGACAATATACTTGAGGCTTGCTTTGATTCTCATAATGGTAAAGAAGCCAGAGAAATGAAAATTATCTTTGGGCTCATTGTTGGCATGACAATGTTATTACTTGTGATTGGATTGATACATTTTTAGTGAAGATATCGTCAAAATCAACTTGCCTTGATGGATGAAAGGGATAATTCTTCTTGGACCTTTAAATCTTTTCAAAATTTAAGCTTCTTTGATAAAGAGATTTGCAAACCTCTATTAGAGAAGATAATGTCATAGGAAGTGGTGGATGAGACAAGGTGTATTTTGTTATGTTGTAGAACAATGAAATTGTAGCAGTAAAGAGAATATAAACAATAAACATCAACAAAAATAAGCAAAATGGATTAGAGAGATTAAGAGAGGCATAAGTGGATATTTTAGGAACAATTCGACATAAAATATAGTGAATCTTTATTGTTATTTTTCAAATGGTAATTCAAATCTATTGGTCTATGAATACATGCCAAACAAAAACTTATTTGATGCTTTGCATGAAAATAATGAAGAGAAGACATTAAAGAGAACTAGCATGGATTTGGATTACCCAACACGGTACATGATTACATTCAGAGAAGCTCATGGATTAGCATGTCTTCATCATGATTTATTTCTTGCAATTATTCATAGGGATGTAAAATCTACCAATATTTTGCTTGACAAATTTTATGAGTCAAAGACCGTTGATTTTGGGATTGCCAAAATTCTTCAAACTTGTGGAGGAAAGGATTCTACATTAGCTTTTGTAGGCACCCATGGCTACATTTCTCCTTGTATGTTTATCTTACTACTATGCTTCCAATGGGATCAAACACAACAATCTATGCTCCCCCATGAAATCCTCTTGCAAGTCCTTCAAGCATATCTCAAAGTGAATCTCCCCAACTCCTACAATTATGTGTTCCTTTGATTCCTTAATTGTGTAGACAACCATCGGATTTGACTTGGACAACTGCTTAAGGCTATCAATGAGCTTTGGGAGGTTAGAGGCCACCTTACACTGCACTGCAACTCTATAAACTAGGGTGATAGAAAACTTCATAGCTTTGATGAGATCGACCTCACTAATTAATAGAAATAAACAAAAACTACAGTAACTATATTATCTAGGTCTATTAAAAACCACAATTTTTGTTTCAACTCTCAAATATAACCCAAGTGGGCCTTGGCTACCTTGTGAAGCTTTGCCTCACTGAATCAAAAGGCATGTAAAAAATGGTTGAGAAGTGGAGAATCCACATATGATCAACCCCAAATAGTTGTAGACCACAATAACGACATTACATTGATCAATTGTAAATACAGTCAATCTACGGTTCAACTTTCACATATAAACCAACTTAGCCTTGGTTCCCTATGGAGGTTGGTGAGGTTGGCAGAGTATTAAATGATTCAATAGGGTTCCATTCTCTGGATGTTGAAAAGGGATGAGACTATCTAGGTAGATTTGACAATCCATGGCTAGGTTTTGAGGTTGATGGAAATGGGGAGGTAGAGTGTTTTGGATTCATTCAGACTCACTTTTATTGTTGGGAAAATATGGATCATAATAAAAAAAAAAATAGATGTTATTTTATATCTATGGTTGTGTTTAACTTTATTTTTTACAAATATGTTTATTTTTTTCGTGAGATATATTTTTGTATTTTATATAAAGAAAATATGTCTATTCAGAGTAAATTCAACATATCACATGCATGCAAGAATTGATGATATTGGTTAAATTTAACATAACACATGTTCGAATTGATGATGTTAATTATGGGTGTTGTGAAGAGATGGAAAGAATTAGTGAGGGAAAAAGACAATTTCCATAATTATTCACTATAACATTTTCAGGAGAATGATAGTTTGTTAACATTATCTTTTTCAAAATATTGTTTTATTTTATTTTATTTTTAATTATATATATATATATATATATATAATTATATATATATATATATTATTTATTAATATTATTATATATAAATTGTAATTAGAAAATTTATATAAAATAAAATATATAATTGGAATGTAAAATTGAATTATTTTGAAATAATTTATTTCTTTAAAGTTTAAAAATAATAATTTAATTCTACAAAATGATTTTCCTGAATCGTATAATATAACCTTTCAACATGATGTTCCCAAAATTTATATTCCTTACATATATCTCGTTATTAATATATGTAAAAATAGTACGGACGATCAACAGATCAATGAGACATAGTTTTACATCACTCCGAAGTCCGTCAAATTCAATATAACGGTAACCGTCGAGATGTGATGAGAGGGAAGCCGTTAATAAATCTGAAAATTGAATTTACCCTGCCTATTCCTTTAATACCCTGCCCGCCCAAAATTCTTGCAAAATTTTCGAAGATAACGCAGCAATGGAAGCAGACGGGAGTAACGCACCGTGGATGGATAGAATCTGTGCTTTAAGCGCCGCTGCGGAGTTCATCGAATCAGCCGCCTTACATCCCCAGAATTCTTCTTCCAGCTTTGTTCCGCTAACTTGTACACTTGCACCCTCCGAGTCTCCTCAATGCAACACCAGGCAAGCTTACAAACGAAAACTGTATTAAGGATTTCTGCCTTTAGTGTATGTCTGTTCATGCCTTCAACATTTACGCATGACGTTTTCCTTTTCATTTGCAGCTTTTAAATTTAGTGCTCTCTCATGCTTATTCAAGCCTGGTTTACAGTTTAATGAAGAGATAGTTATTAATTTAAATTAGGAAGCATATTACCTGATCAGTTCAGTTAATTGTCGGTAAATTTTAGAAAGAATTTTCTGGTATTTACACAAATAACATTCAGTTTGTTCTACAGTACTTCGGAGACTCCTAGACCTCCGAAATTCGCATTTAGAGGCATTTGTAACAGTCAAACACGCGGCTCTTCTGCGGAGGAATCGTCTGATGATATTAGCTCAGAATTATCATCTTTAACTTCTCCTGCAAAAGGCTTGGAGAAGTTTTCAAAATTTGCTCACTCGGACAGTCGATCCGTGGATGCAAGGCTCTCTCATTTAGCAACGTTTGCTTGCTCTAATCGATCCGAACATATCGAATATAGTTCTTTAAATATTGCACCGCCAAAGGCAGGTTAATCTTAAACTTCTCTTCTTTTAATCTTTTACAATTTTGAATTAGTATGCAGAAGTTTTTTCCATCTAAAGAATCATGAATTTCGAATCTGAATGGATTTACGTTTAATATTTCAGATTCTTTGATCTAAAAACATTCGAAACTCTAAGGTCTAAGAGATACGTTAGGGAAATCGAAGCTATGAGTTTAATTATCTCACTGAACTGATTTCTTGAATTTGAAATCCTAGAGGATTATTGTATTCCGTAATCTTATCTAGCTTTTTCAGTCTAAAGAATAATAAATATTCTCGAAGCTGTTACCTTCAATAGGTGAGCTTCTTGTGAGATTCTTGGCTTGAGAACCTTCGAAACTCAATGTGTTTCCGATAAATTTTGGGGAAATCGTATGCTATGAGTTAAATATTTCTAATTTTTCGCTGTATTACAATAAATAAACTATCTCGGGATTATGCTTCCGGAATTTGCAGTTAAATTTTACTATATTTGTAGCAGATCGTCATTCAACATACTTCACATTCGCCACTAATCTTTTATCAAGATTTACAGATTGTAAAGAAATTGCGTTCGGCGAGGTGTTCTAAGCATTCCTCAACTAGCTTAAGTTCTCTAAGTTGGATCACGATGCAGACACCCACTACTACCGTTTGTTCGACGTACAGGTCACAAACATTTTCTTCCGTAGCTGACACCTACCACACAGCTAGACCATCGTTCTTCGTGCCTTCGTTGTCCCTTCAGAATGCACCGCATAATAACTTTTCCAGACCTGTAAAAGCTCCCGTAACGACGACTACGACGGTGGCACAGCATTGCGATAAGCGGAAGCCAAAGAAAGTAAGAGGAAGAAGCTGCGTTGGAACAAGACTTGAAATCCGTTGCATTGCCATCCATAAGTTTCTTACTGACCAAAGCTCTTGCTCCGAGATGTATATTCGTCAAATATTCGGCAACTCTCCCGACACCAGTAAGGCACTAAGAATGTAAGCTCAATCCTCATCCCATCCTCCAAAGGGCTTCGTGCTACAGAAGAGTTTCTATGTTATGCTTCGAAAAATATACAAGTATTCTAAGAAAGCATGAGTGCCTTAATTCTTCCCGCAGACTACTGAAGCAACACCGAGTTAAAAGGTTTGGAGCTGGGGGAAGAGCCCATCCATTTGTGTATATGGTTAGTGTTATATTATGACTAATTTTTCTTTAAATTTCAGATTTTGTAATCACGGAAATCTCTTTTTCTCTGAAAGGTTTTGTAATTACGGAAATCTCTTGGCCATTAAATATGACAAGCGGATTTTATGCAGGCCACAACTCTTCCGGTGGAAAGCCAGCTTGAAAAGCTTAATGAAGCGAGGACCAGTGGAATGATATCATGATTCCGAACTTACATTGATGTCACTTTTTGTTAGCTGCGCTCACAACAAATGATAGAGGTGACATTTACCGCAAACAAAGGAGGTTATGTTGTATTACTCTCCCATAAACGAGAGAGAGTTATACCTCTTAGTAAGCTCAAGCTTGAGAGGTTAAATGTATTACGCTCACGTAAACGAGAGAGTTATACCAGTTAGTAATCTCAAACTTTTGTAGACATGTTAAAAATGATAAAAAATGAATAAATGAAACAATATCTGAGTGCCAAAGAATTGTTCCATAGGCAGGAAGCTTCACACGACAGTAATATTTTTCTTTTGCATTTGTTTTTATTTTAGTGCAGTACATGAAATCATTAACCGATTAAAAAGAGTGTAGAGAAACTTCCCGAATAAAAACAGTCCAGCAAAATATCCTGCTCATCTGAATGCGCTGCATTTGGAACAAATTACGCTGGTAAAAAATAATGTTAAAGGAAGATATTGGCGTTTAAATATCCTCCATGTATATGGAGATTCCCGGTGTTGTCATTAATGGTATGAATTCAAATACAAGTTTCTGCCCTCTGAATCTCTAAGGATGGAATTTTCAGATTCTCTTCTTCAGACAATCTTTACATCACCTTCCAGCACAGTAATATTTTGCTTTTGCATTTGTTTTAATATTAGTCAAGTACATGAAATCCTTAACCGATTAAAAAGAGTGCAGCGAAACTTCCCGATTAAAAACAGTCCAGCAAAATATCCTGCTCGTCTGAATGGGCTGCATTTGGAACAAATTAGGCTGGTAGAAAATAATGTTACAGGAAGATATTGGCGTTTAAATATCCTCCACGTATATGGAGATTCCGGTGTTCTCATTAATGGGATGAATTCAAATACAAATTTCCGCCCTCTTAATCTCTCAGGATGGAATTTTCAGATTCTCTTCTTCAGACAATCTTTACATCACCTTCCAGCAGATCTACAGGGAGGCAAATGTGACTGCAGACTCACTCTCAAAGCAGGGATTTCCCGCTGGGAGTCTGATGCAGGGATTTCCCGCTGGGAGTATGATCACATCAGAGACACTGGATTGATTCCATTACCATGATTTCTGGTTATTTGTACTATTTTATATTTTTGTATGTTTTGACCTCTCTCTGATAAATAATGTTTTTGCTGGATAAACTTTCAAAAACATTGGCTGATTAGTTTTAGGAGATATATGGTGATATTTTTGGAACCGTTTTTAGACGCCATTTGGGTATGGTATGTTTCTCTGTGTAGATATATGGTGATATTTTTGGAACCGTTTTTAGACGCCATTTGGGTATGGTATGTTTCTCTGTGTAATATTTTGAATCTTTTATATAATGATATGGGGTTTACGGATAAGTTTTGTGGGGTGAAACTCATAAGATGGAGGTTCAAATTTTATTGATTATATGGTCTGTTGTGTTTTGGTAGAAGAGTAAGTTACTTGTTGAGGCATAAGTTCATAAGTTAATTACTATAAGTTCATAAGTTAATTACTATTGTGTGAGGCTTGCAGGCTGTACTATTGTGTGCCGCTTGCAGGCTGTTGCACCTAGCTTAGGTTTATAGTGGCAGCCAGTTGGATTTGATCCTGGGCCTGTCCAAGATAACTCTCACCAGTTACCAATTATCTTAAATTAAGAAAAAATATTCTAAATATCTTCTTTCTATGGCGTTTTGAAGAATAAGGACAAAATGTATTGACATAATGGTTGCATATATATTTATGATAATTACATTGGTACATAATATAAATCAGATCTTTTCCCTCTTGAAAAAAATTATAAAGATTTCTTTTTATTGTATAAAAAAATTAAGTGGCTAAACTTATAACTGTATTTTATAAAAGAAAAATAATATAAATGATGTTAATTTTCTTAATTTTAAATATAATTTAATAAATCAATTTATAATTATTTATTTTATATTTATAATTAACATATTTTATAAAATGATTTATAATTAACATATTTATAGATATTTTATAAAAAAAATTATAATAATTTAAAATATTCTAATTTATTTTATTTAGAATAATTTTGTCTTTAGGAATTTTTAATTAAAATAACCCTTTATATAAATTCAGCGATATGAAAAACACATATATGAATTCAGTACTTTCAAATATGCTTGCACTAGCACACTATAAATCCATAAATCGATAGTCCTTCTACTCACAGCAAAATGTTTCACGAATGGAGGCCACAAATAACTATTCAAGACATAAATTGACATCACAACTATGGGTTTTAGCCAACGTTGGTTTGAATCGCAGACTCAATAGATTGGATAACAAAAGAAAATTAGATTTTTCCGAGCTTCAGAATTATATGTTTTGATTTGATATTTTAATCATCAAGCAAGTGAAATACCATGTTGTGCTCATTTGTGGACTTCTCTGATTCTGACGAGGCGGCCAGCAACCAAAAGAAGAAGAGTGGAGTTAGAGAGTGTGGGAGGTTGCGTGCTTCAATGGATGCGTACTTCAATGGGTGCTACGATGGGAGGTTGTGTGGAATGTTACGTGTACATACACTTTGTTGTTACATTTGTTGCAAAGCTATTAATTTAGAGGAGCATGATGTCGGTATGGTAAGGAGAGAGCGGGAGGGGAGAGATTTTGAATGGTAAAAGTGTCAGTTTTGTAAAGTATGCCGAACATAAGTAGGAGAGAGCTACAAAGGTAGAAAGGAAGTCAAGGGGCTGGCTTAAATACCATGTTAGGTGAGGAGGTAACTCCTTAAAACAAATTGTGTTTTTGCATTAAGATTGATCATAGATATATACATGGAGGAAGAGACTCTTGGGTTTCATCTCTCACTGTCTCTTCATCTTCTAATTCTCCTTATTTTCTATTTCCAATATTTACATGGATTTACTTAATCCCAAAGATTAGGTGTCGACATACATGGTGATAGTTTTGTCATCAACAAACTTTTTCAAAAAAAAAAGTATACCCCTTCCAATTTTGGATTGAGTTTGGAGGAATATTGTGATAGGATATAGTTGTTGTGCCATCTAAGGTACAAGGGAAAAGTCTACATGCAACATCATTGTAATGTACCTATACCATTTGTAGATGTAGGTAGAAGTTGTGTAGATGGTCCTTTGCTTTTAAGCCTTATCAGGGTCAACAACTTCTTTGGGTGCCTCAACATCTTATGTAAAACACTTGGCAGCCCAAGTGGTCCAAAATATCTTCGTCTTTGTGTTCCTTCTCTTCATCAAAATCTGGTGGATCTTCTTCTTCTTCTTCTTAGTAATTGCCTAAGCCACATAGAGTGTCGTTTGAGAGTACGGTGTCGTTTGTGTCACCACCATTGAAAGATGGAAGCTACTTTGGTTTCTTTATGTTTTCTACCGTCTTTTCCAACTCTTCAAGGGTGGAGAGAACCAAATCTTCAAGTGTAGAAATCACCATCCCAATATGAGTGGTCATGTTCTTCTTTGAATAATATGAAAGATTGTGTTGTGATGATGATGACAATCCTGATAACCCTTTTCAAGTCTCCATTCACAAAAAATATGACAACGTTTCTCATTCCCATCAAAACCTAATGCTTTTCTATAATGCAAAATTGTTGTGTGAGCTGCTCCTT
This sequence comes from Pinus taeda, assembly GCA_000404065.3. Taxonomy (NCBI): domain Eukaryota; kingdom Viridiplantae; phylum Streptophyta; class Pinopsida; order Pinales; family Pinaceae; genus Pinus; species Pinus taeda. The sequence continues at coordinate 253,546 of APFE031093677.1, read as the reverse complement.
TCCGAAAACGTTTCATAGTTTTTAGAGCTTGACTTATTGTGCTCCCAAAAAACTTCAAACAGGACATGACCTGCTTATCCAACCCCATTAAAACTGCACACTTTGGCAGAAAAACAAAACTGCTTTGTTTTACCTATTCCAATACTTAGACTTTGGCTACTTCAACCAATAAATCAAGATTACCTCCATCCTTCTCTTGTATTGCATTCAACTATTGCTTGGAAACCCTTAACTCCTTCCTTAATGTGAGGTTTTGTCTGTAGATGTTTTTGAGCTGTCTATGTAAAAGAAGAGTCCTTTTCAACATATACTTGGCATTTTCCATTACTGGGTCACACATGTTCAGATGATCATAAATTTTTTTCCTAAATCTTTCTTGCTTCTTAAGTTCAGAAATTTCATTGTGGGATTTCTTCAACTGCACCCTCAATGTGTTAAAAGTATGTTTACCCTCATCTACCTCAACTTTCTTCTCTTCTTGTACTGACTTTTCCTCCTATATCTGTAATTTCCTTGCTAAAGATCTAGTGACTCTAGCTCATGGAGCTTATACGTCTTGAATGTCTTTTGTCACTCTCTTCTTCTTACCTTTATAATTGGTGACATATGGAGATGCTTTTGTTATTGGTTATGTTTCACCAATCTTAGGTGCCCTTTCTAAAACAATATTCTCAAGTTCCCTATTGTCATGTTGTAGTTGAGAAATAACCAAATGTGCCTTCTTTAGCTGCTCTTGTAATTTGGAAATCTATGTGTCTTTATCATCAAGAATATTATCCTTTGTTATGGTCTCTAAAGCTTCAAATGGATGCTCAAGTGTTTATTCGAAGGGAAATTTATTTGCAGTGGCTCTAATGAATGGCTTCTTAGGAATCTCCACTACTTCAGGAGAAAATTGCAACATTTTACCCTTATTCTTCTCTAATGGATCAACTAATGATGGCCTCTTCATTGTACTTTCAACTGGTGATTGTATATCCCTTGAAACAGATGATGGCGTGTCCTCCTTGTTAGAATTAATGATTAATTAGTTATGTAATTAGGTGACAAAGTAGCCAGCAGATTTTGTGTTATCCAGCAGATTGTTAGGGATTAAAGCAGCTGCTGCTAGAAATTAGTTGTAATTGCAATTATTCTAAAGTTGATTTTAGTAATATTTTTACTATTTAATAATGTAGTTAACAGCTGAATCAATATATGAGATTTGCAGCAGTTTCTAGCTCACACAGTGCTCAGACAGTCACTGTGTTTTTTAATTGTTTTATCTATATTTTTATATGTAGTGTTATTCATATGTTGGCTTCTTAATTTTCCTTAAATAATTTATTTCATATTCAACAAGTGGTATCAAAGCAGGTAAAATTATTTTGGGTTAAAGTTGTATTGTTGGAATTTCGCCAAAGTTAATCATGTCGAATTCTAACGAGATACTAGTTCCAGAATTTGATGGGAACGATTATGATTATTAGTGCATTAAGATGCTAACATTTTTTATTGGAAAAGATTTGTGGGAGATTGTTGAATCAGGATATGAGGAGCCAGCTGATTGGAATGCTCTCACAGCCAATGAAAGAACAACAAGAAAGGAAGCAAGGAAGAAGAATGCTCAAGCTTTGTTTTACATTCAGATAACTCTTGATAAGAGCTTATTTCCTAGAATATCAGGAGCAAAAACTGCCAAAGCTGCCTGGGAGACTCTACAAGAAGCTTACCAAGGTAGTGATCAAGTTAAGGTGGTCAAGCTTCAAACATTGAAGCGAGATTTCGAGAATTTGAAGATGCAAGAAGCTGAAAGTATCAGTGACTATTGTGTGAGAGTCAAAGATGTGATCAATAAAATGGCTACACTTGGAGAAGCTGTAAGTAATGAAGTTTTAATTAAAAAAGTATTGAGATCTTTAACACATAGATGGAATCATGTTGCAATAATCATGGAAGAAAGTAAGGATTTAACAAAACTACATTTTGATGAATTGGTTGGATCTTTGATGTCTCATGAAGAAAGATTGAAGGAAACTTTTGAAGCTGTAGAGAAAGCTTTTTCCTCTAAATTACAAATTACAAAGAATGAAGATGCAAGTAGCAGCAACACCAAAAGCAATCAAGGTCAAGGTAAATGGCAAAACCAAAATTATTTAAGAGGTAGAGGAAGAGGTGGCTCAAGTGGAAGAGGTAACATTGATAAGAGAAATGTTCAATGTTACCATTGTAACAGGTATGGTTACTTTGAAAGATAATGCAGATTGAAAGAAGGTAAAAATGTTAATTATGCTCAAGAAAGTAGTGAGTATCCTCCAGATCAATTATTTTTATCTTATGCCAAAGGTGAAAATACTAGTAAAGATGTTTGGTACCTCGATTCTGGATGCTCTAACCATATGACAGGGAATGAGAAGTTGTTTTCATCAAAGGATGGAAGTTTCAAATCCAAGATCCAGCTTGGTGATGATAAATCATTGGAGGTTGTTGCCAAAGGAGCTATGGAGGTCCAAACAAAAGAAGGTACAAAGAGTATTCATGACATTTATTATACTCCACAATTGAAGCATAATTTGTTGAGTGTTGGGCAACTCTGTGAGAAAAATTATAGAGTAGTCTTTGAAAATAAGACATGTACTATCTATGATAAGAATAAGGGAAATAGGGTGATCACTGTTGTGCCTATGACAAGAAATAGGATGTTTCCCTTGAGGTTTGATGAACATAACAACAATCTTGCTAATATGGATTATGAGGATTCAAGTTGGTTATGGCATCTCAGGTATGGGCATCTAAACTTTCAGAGTTTGAAGTTTCTAACCTCACATGCATTAGTTTCTGGTTTTCCCAAGGTATAAGAGCATAAAGAGGTTTGTGAAGGATGTGCTAAAGGAAAGCATACAAGGGAAAGGTTTCCAAAGTGTAGTGCATGGAGAGCTCATCACCCACTTCAGCTTGTTCATTCAGACATATGTGGTCCTATTCAGACTAAGAGTTTGGGTAAGTCATCATATTTCATCATTTTTATTGATGATTACTCATGAAATTGTTGGGTATGTTTTTTCAAGGCCAAAAGTGAAGCCCTAGATACATTCAAGAAGTTCAAAGCCCTTGTAGAAAATGAGAGAGGATGCAAGATCAAATGTTTGCGGACTGACCGTGGAGGAGAATTCTGCTCAAAAGCTTTCCAGAATTATTGTGATGTGAATGGCATCAAGAGGCAGCATACTACAGCATACACACCCCAGCAGAATGGCATAGCTGAAAGAAAAAATCGTAGTGTGGTTGAAATGGCAAGATGCGTGCTACAAACTAAGGGATTGAGCAACTCTTATTGGGGAGATGCAGTTGCTACAGTAGTATACATCCTCAACCGTAGCCCCACCAGTGCACTGGAAAATATGACTCCTTGTGAAGCTTGGTATGGAAAAAAGCCTAATGTTAATCATTTCAAAGTTTTTGGTTGTTTGGCTTATGTGCATGTACCTGATCAAAATAGAAAAAAGTTAGATGCAAAGAGTCAGTTATGCTTTTTTATTGGGTATAGTGAGACAAGCAAGGCTTATAAATTGTATAATCCTCTAACTAACAAGCTTATTGTCTCAAGAGATGTAATTTTTGATGAAGGGGGAGTTTATGGTCATCAAAAAGGCCATGTTGAGAAGACAAAATCTGCTTTGAATGATGATATAATTATTGATAATGATCATGAGAAGCCAACTAATGTTTCTGTAACTAGTGGCTTAACTCCACCAAGCAGCCCTTCATCAATTTCTTCAACATCAAGTTCAAGTCCATCTTCTTCTCCAAGTTCTACAAGGAAGGTAAGAAGATTGAGTGATATCTATGAGAGGAGTGCAAATCAAGCACGAAGAAAGCCCAATAGGTGAGATAGTCAATTTTGCTTTATTAGCCAAGGCTGAATTTGAACCATCATGTTTTGAAGATGCATGTAATAATCATGTTTGGATGCAAGCCATGCAAGAAGAGATGGATTCCATTCAAAGGAATGTCACTTGGAAGTTGACAGAGCTTCCACATGACAAGAAAAAGATTGGCACCAAATGGGTCTATAAGACTAAATTTAACAATGATGGGAGTGTTGAAAGACACAAAGCAAGATTAGTTGCTAAAGGATTCACACAGAAATATGGAATTGATTATGAAGAGACATTTGCACCAGTAGCAAGACAAGAGACCATTAGAATGTTGATTTCATTAGCAACTCATAAAAAGTGGAGCATACATCATATGGATGTGAAAAGTGCCTTCTTGAATGGGTAATTAGAAGAGGAAGTATATGTGGAGCAGCCACAAGGTTTTGAAGTGGAAGGAAAGGAGAATAATGTCTACAAGTTGAAGAAGGCTTTGTATGGCCTCAAGCAAGCACCAAGAGCGTGGTATGCAAGGATTGATGGATACTTTCAGGAAAAAGGCTTCCAGAGAAGTAAGAATGATCCTACCCTTTACTACAAACAAAAAGGTATTGATATTTTAATCATAAGTTTGTATGTTGATGATCTATTGTATATGGGTAGTAGTTCTAAGATGAATGATAAATTCAAAGCTACTATGATGAATGAATTTGAGATGAAAGATCTAGACATCATGAAATATTTTCTAGGAATGGAGGTTTATCAAAGTAAGGATGAGATTTTCATTTGTCAGACAAAGTATGCACAGGATATGTTAAATAAATATCATATGCTTGATTTTCATCCATACCCTACTCCAAGTGCTCATGGAGAGGTCTTATGTAGAGATGATGGTGCTGATTTAGTTGATGAGAAAACTTACAGAAGTATTGTGGGGAGCTTGATATTTCTAACCCACACAAGGCCCGATATTACATATTCAGTTTCACTTGTTTCAAGATATATGACAAATCCATTTGAAATACATATGAAGGCAGCCAAGAGGATTTTAAGGTATGTGAAAGGCACTCTAAATTTTGGTATTCATTACTACTCTTCTGAAAAGTTCAATCTTGTTAGGATTTAGTGATTCGATTGAAGAAGGTAGTCTTGTGGACCGAATCCACATCTGGAATGTTTCTTCTTTTGTTCTGGTTTGATTACATTGGAGCTCAAAAAACAAAAGCTTGTGCCCTCTCACATACAGAAAGCAGAGTTATGTTGCAGTTACCTCAGAGGTACACAAGCTCTTTGGCTTCAGAAAAATTTTCGGAAGAAATGGAGAAAAAAGTTCAGCCTACAGTGATTTATTGTGATATGTAAGTGCCATTTCAAGTAGCAAAGAATCAAGTTCATCATAGCAAGGACAAAACATTTTGACCTGAAATAATCACTTCATTAGGATTTGGTGCAGAACGAATGATGTTGAATTAAAGCATATAAATACTCAGCATCAACTAGCAGATATCTTCACCAAAGCAGTGGCAAAAGATCAGTTTTTGGCAATAAGAGATAAGATAGTAAATCCTCATTAATCATTAATGGGGAGTGTTAGAATGAATGCTTAATTAGTTATGTAAAATGCTAACAAAGTAGCCAGCAGATTTTGTGTTCTCTGCAAAAATAAAGCAGCAGATTGTTAGGGATTAAAGCAGCAGGTTGTTAGGGTGGTCAGTGCTGCTGGAAAGTGCTAGAAATTAGTTGTAATTGCAGTAGAATTATTCCATAGTTGATTTTAGTAATAGTTTTACTATTTAATAATGTAGTTAACAGTTGAATCAATATATGAGATTTGCAGCAGTTTCTAGCTCACACAGTCACTGCGTTTTTAATTGTTTTATCCATATTTTTTATATGTATTGTTCTTCATAGTAATGTTGGCTTCTTAATTTGCTTAAATAATTTATTTCATATTCAACAAGAATGAAACACTATTTAAACTCTTATCATTGACATTCGAGCTAAAATTAGTTCCATCCTTATTATTTGTCGTTGTCATAAGTTTTTCTCAATATTTAGAATAACAGTAATCTTGAGTCTGTTTTCCATAATCTTTTGTTGGTCTATGGTGTATTTTTTTCTATTATAATCTAAATTAGGTTTTCCAACCTTTGCATATATTCCTCCTTTGATAAGTTCAAAAACTGGTTTGTCTTTACTTATTTCTCTGTTGGCTTAGAGCATTATGTTTGTTAATTTTTTTTAAGATTTTATACATTTTTCTTTCTTATGAGGTAGGATTTTTACCCTTTATCCACCTATTTTCATTTTAATTCATTACATAAGATATGTATTAGAATAAAAATGATTGTACAAAGTCTATATCTCACTTATGTTAGTAATTTCCTTCTAAAGACATATTTCGACATGTATTTTGTTAATATAAGTTCTCACCATTTTTCTTAAAAACCCTAGTTGGGTCTTTTTTTATTTTATTTTTAATATTCGGTTTGAGAGCGAATATAGTTTGTATATCTATAGTTTGACTATATAACCTATTGACAGTGTTGGACACGCCAACATTTAGGGGATCTTCCCGTTATGAAGTCCAAATCATACCTCACACTGTTTTGTGTGGGAGTCCTATCCGATATAAAGGCCTCATTTCCAAATCCTTAAATATTTGCCTTGGCTCTAGCTATTAGCACAAGAGAGTGGTGCGAGGGTGTCTTCGAAAAATAAGGAAGGTGTGCCTACAGAGTGTTCAGTTGCAACTATGTCGAACTATGTCGAGGTTCTCCTACTGAAAAGGGAAAATAAAAGTGAGACTCTAAGTGAGAGGTAGTAGTACCACCCACGAAGAGACACACATGAACTAGAAGGATCCATCCAATATCCAGCGCAATAGTCCACAGCAAATGTGACAATCATTACAACTAACCAACAAGCAAAGATTTGTCTAGTATCTTGCGAAAAAGTCCACAAGGATGAGACAACAATAACAACCATTGCAGAACATTCTCAATAATATAAGCACTAAAATAACCAAAATAGTTCAACTATCTTATTACATGTGAAAGAAAACAGGAAATAAAAATGTCCACATAATAATCTTACAAACATTCTGATCTAGGTGGATGTTGGTGGCCACCCACCTATCCCATTTGGACCCCCGCAACTGTCTTTTTTAGTTTTTCAGTTTCCGTAATTGTAGCACAATTTACTATTTTTAGCAATTTTTTCGGGTCCTAAACTTTTGGAGCCGTTTTGAGGCCCTAAACGATGTTTTTTGGGAAATCTGGGGGAAACATGGGTCCATGGACCATGTTTCCCTTCCCAAAGTGGTAGTTCTCGGATAGATCTTTCTAACGAGCTATCATACGCGCAAACGGAGATCGTATGCCAAAGTTACGACCCCGGGAAATTGATGTACCAATTTACCCAAAACGGGGCCCACAATTTGGCGTTTCATCTTCTAAGGGTCGGTTTTGGAATGTGAAGGGTTTTCAT
>APFE031093677.1:189613-246193 GCA_000404065.3 Pinus taeda | reverse complement strand
TTGCTAAAGGATTCACACAGAAGTATGGAATTGATTATGAAGAGACATTTGCACCAGTAGCAAGACACGAGACCATTAGAATGTTGATTTCATTAGCAGCTCATAAAAAGTGGAGCATACATCATATGGATGTGAAAAGTGCCTTCTTGAATGGTTACTTAGAAGAGGAAGTATATGTGGTGCAACCACAAGGTTTTGAAGTGGAAGGAAAGGAGAATAATGTCTACAAGTTGAAGAAGGCTTTGTATGGCCTCAAGCAAGCACCAAGAGCATGGTATGCAAGGATTGATGGATACTTTCAGGAAAAAGGCTTCCAGAGAAGTAAGAATGATCCTACCCTTTACTACAAACAAGAAGGTATTGATATTTTAATCATAAGTTTGTATGTTGATGATCTATTGTATATGGGTAGTAGTTCTAAGATGAATGATAAATTCAAAGCTACTATGATGAATGAATTTGAGATGAAAGATCTAGGCATCATGAAATATTTTCTAGGAATGGAGGTTTATCAAAGTAAGGATGAGATTTTCATTTGTCAGACAAAGTATGTACAGGATATGTTAAATAAATTTCATATGCTTGATTGTCATCCATCCCCTACTCCAGGTGCTCATGGAGAGGTGTTATGTAGAGATGATGGTGCTGATTTAGTTGATGAAAAAAATTACAGAAGTATTGTTGGGAGCTTGATATTTCTAACCCACACAAGGCCTGATATTACATATTCAGTTTCACTTGTTTCAAGATATATGACAAATCCATCTTAAATACATATGAAGGTAGCCAAGAGGATTTTAAGGTATGTGAAAGGCACTCTAAATTTTGGTATTCATTACTACTCTTCTGAAAAGTTCATCTTGTTGGATTTAGTGATTCAGATTGGGGAGGTAGTTCTTGATGACCGTAAGTCCACATCTGGAAATTGTTTCTCTTTTGGTTCTGGTTGATTACATGGAGCTCAAAAAAACAAATCATTGTTGCCCTCTCATCCACAGAAGCGGAGTATGTTGCAGTTACCTCAGCAGGTACACAAGCTCTTTGGCTCAGAAAAATTTTGGAAGAAATTGGAGAAAAACAAGTTCAGCCTACAGTGATTTATTGTGATAATGTAAGTGCCATCAAGTTAGAAAAGAATCCAGTTCATCACAGCAGGACAAAACATTTTGACCTGAAATATCACTTCATTAGATATTTGGTGCAGAAGAAGGATGTTGAATTAAAGCATATAAATACTCAGCATCAACTCGCAGATATATTCACCAAAGCAGTGGCAAACGATCAGTTTTTGGCAATAAGAGATAAGATAGTAAATCCCCATTAATCATTAAGGGGGAGTGTTAGAATTAATGCTTAATTAGTTATGTAATTAGCTGACAAAGTAGCCAACAGATTTTTTGTTCTCTGCAAAAATAAAGCAGCAGATTGTTAGGGATTAAAGCAGCAGATTGTTAGGGTGGTCAGTGCTGCTGCTAGAAATTAGTTGTAATTGCAGTAGAATTATTCCAAAGTTGATTTTAGTAATAGTTTTACTATTTAATAATGTAGTTAACAGCTGAATCAATATATGAGATTTGCAGCAGTTTCTAGCTCACATAGTCAGTCACTGTGTTTTTTAATTGTTTTATCTATATTTTTATATGTAGTGTTCTTCATATGTTGGCTTCTTAATTTGCCTTAAATAATTTATTTCATATTCAACACTCCTTACTGCAAGAGCTAGTTGGTAAGTCAGTTGTCAAATTTGATGAGTCTAAAAATGCTTCCCATGTTTGATTCCTCTTAATTAGTTCTTCTACCACCAACAACTTGGTAAAAGAGAAATGGAAAGACTAGGTCCGACTTGGGTTTGCTTACCTTGCACCCTGCTTCCATCTTACTAAGACTTCTGAACAAATAGAAGGAAAGATTCAAAGGGCTCTTTCCTACGAAATGCATCAAAAGCCTGAAATGATACTGATATATCCTCCCAAATCTGCCCTCACAACTAAAGTATCTCTGGATTACCTTTGAAAGTTTGTTGTAGGGTTCAAGTAGGTATTCTCTTGGTACAATGGCTCCATACCCCTTGTTTATGTACTTTGGCTTCAAGAAATCTTTGTAGTTGGCTATGTCAAAAAGCATGCCTTTGAACCATTGCTCTCCTTGTAGAGGAATCTTTGTTGCATCTAAGATGGTGACATCTGACTCTAGGAAAGTGAGCTCTCCAATCTTAAAATCTAGCCCCGTGAAATTCAAAGCAAACACCTTCATGATTTGTACAATATATCCTTGGATCCTCTCACAAGCTATAATGCAACCAATGTTTTTCAAATGCAACTATGGTTGTTGGGTCTGAGTTGATCAAGGTGATCTCTTGGGGTTCAAACCTAACAATGTATCCTCCCTTGTGTTTCTTTCTATCTAGGGTTGTCATGATTTCACAACTGAGATGAACTCTAGGGTTTCTTGAATGAAATTTTAGTGTATGCCAACTGGGTGTAGCAAATAGAGTAGAAATTATGAAAATAGATCTTTAGATAAGAGTTTTATGCCAATTCAAAATGAAAACCATACATGGTAGACACAGACAACAAACTTGATCACTCAAATCCAAAGTAGTAGCTTGAAATGTTCTTTGCTCATAGTGGAAAAATTAAAAACACCAGCACAATGAGAAGTGCAACACATGGAAGAAAGAATGTTTCTTGATCTTTGAGACCAGTGACAACATGATATTTGGCTCCAAACCACTTGAAAGGAATTTCAAGATTTCAAAATATGAGTGGAAAACTAGGTATGATGTTTTTGACAATAGAAAATGCAACGACTAAGGTGAAGTGCAACATACTCTCCAAGAAATGCACCAAGCTTAAAAATTCGAGTTTTTCAAAGTCTTTAATGCATTTTTCTCAATAGATATGGAAATTTTAACAACATGCAAGACAAATTATTCAAGGAAATAAGGAAATGGCACGTGGAATAAGTGATTAACTACTGGCTTGAAAAACATAGCAATTGTCTCTGAGCGTAGCACTAATCTGTGAGAGCAGCGCCTCCCCTACAAACTTTTCACAGTGAACAAGAAGTAATGCCCAACAATTTCTAGATGTAAAAATGAATCTCTATGTGGTATTTTTGGAAGTTAAATAAGCCTTTGAACGCCCAAGGTAGTCAAATCCACTCTTCAAGGGCGACGAATTTTGAACTTCAATCATGAAAGTGAAACAACTGTAAGAAGCGCAACGCATCTCCTAACCATTGTACCAGTGTGATGTCACATAACAACGTGATTTGACACTCTAAATAGCCATAATGACCCTACAAATTTGTGTCAATGATAATAAGACAAGACACTATGACCTCACTCATGATGTTTTTTGTGACATGACCCTAGACTCACTTAACTCAACTTCTTTGGGAATTAATAACTATTTACATGATCTTTCACACACTCTGACATAATTACATTAATAATGAAACTTTTATTCTACATTAAGACCAATAGCTTGATCTCTACAAGATCATAGCCTAAGATTTACACATTTTCCAAAATAAATTGAAAAGATAAAACTTGTTCTTTTTACTACTATAATATAAGGCACTAATAAAGGTAAAAACAAGCATGAATTACAAACATTCATAGAAAAATCTTGCAAATATTCATATTCCATGCATGAATAACGTGTTGGCCATTAGGCTTCATATATTAAGTAAAAGTTGTCGGACACATGTATACAACAAACACCACTAGCTCCAATAGTGGAGCATTGGAGCCACTACTTGCTCCCTAAGAGAATTAGCTTGTCTCTTTAACACCTTGTGGGAGGAGCCAAGGTGATAAGCACATTACTCATATAATGAGGCTGTATATATAACCAATGGGGTGATGCTTCACCTCCCTTGTGATGCTTTGACTAACCTCATGATTGTTTGACTTCCTATGACTTTTCGACTTTACATGAGTCTTCATATTTTGTATGTGTCATTTCGAATTGCACTTTACAATACATTTTTGAATAGATAATTACACGATTCACAAGAATGACGTGGGGTATGTTGACTCATGACATGACATGACACGAAACTACTGACATGGACTACATGGACTACATGGTGACATGGCAATGTCAAGCCATTCCAACTACTTCTTGCTATCTTCTTGAATATGCTCTCATGTCCACCTCCTTATGGCATAGAGGTAAGGAGTCTTCAGTGACATCAAGTCTTGAGCTACAGCCACAAACTGGTGTCCCTTTGCTTCGTATTGATTTATCTTCTTGCATAATCGACCAAAAAGTTGTCTCCTCGCATGTTCCCCTTCTCCATATCCTCCTTCATCATCCTATCATGGTATGATATAGTACTTACATATGTAATTCACTCATGACAAGATGACATCGGTCCAATAAACCCCTAGTCTAAGATGTTGCATGTTGTTCCACTGAATGAACTAGAACAGAGTAGTAGGCTAAGGGAGAGGCTCAGTGACCGTGCAATTGGGTAGCTCAGGTAGTCAAGGGTGAAGCTTGAGCCTTGAGACTATGCAATGCACAGTTCAGGCTAGACTGAGGAAGAATATTTTTTAGTTTGAAACCTCAGTGAGCTAGGCTGAGGGTTTGGGCACTGATTCGGCCTACTACATAGTTTTAGAAGGCATAGGAGTTTGGATGACTTTGTAATTGAGTAACTTAGGATCTCAAGGACTGGGCTTGAGGTATGAGACTGTACAATGTGTAGTTGGGGCCAGGATGAAGGGATGAATTGCACAGTTTTTGGGGTCTAGTTATAGGCTTGAGCATTGGGATTACAAAGTGTGCAGTTTTGGGAGGCAAAAACTACACATTGCCAAGTGTCAAGAGGAAAGGTTGTAGCTAGAGGGCTAGGACTACGAATTGTGTAGTTTGAGAGGGCCAAATGAAGCTAAGTTGTTGGAAAGTTTCTTGAATTTGGCTAAGGGTGGGACTGATGAAGTTTATGTGAACAATGATATGAATTGAATGTGGTCACACACTTAGGAAATTTGAAAACACAAGAACACAGATCATACAAGATAGATTAACAATATATTTCCCTCAGTGCGACAACTTTGTGATCACTTACAATAGGTGCGACACCAAATATGCACTTTGGGACGACCATGACGACACTTGTAAGAAACTTCTTATAGATTTGGAAATTAGTGTCATGGATGTTTACATGGTAGGATCAACTCATTTGCACAAAGATAGCCCCTTTAAACCCACCAAAACAAGCTTTTATACATATTATGACACTTAACATGTGAAAACACGAAAGCTTTATGTTCTTCCAAAAGGGACCAAAACACTTACATAAAATAGATGTGATAAGTCTTAGTGTTTATAAATATAGTAAACAAGACCAAGGTAGGCTCTGAAATTGAGTGTAGAAGAATATTTTGGAGGGTATTGTAGTAGTGACAACAATTTATAAGAACAAAACAATAACTAAATTAGTAATACAAATAAATGTCATGCATGGAATTTTTTTATTTTTGAATTCAGGCAAAAATTATTGTTTTTATGTTCAAAAAATCAAAGAAGGATTGACACAATTCACAATTGGTTTATCGAAGTTATTCTAGAGTAATTTTTGTTATTAACAAAGAAAAAAACTATAACAACTATCTAAATTACTACATATCCTCGACATCATAAGAAACAAGGAACTTCATTAACTTTTGTCTCAAGCTCAGAAGGGGGGGACCTTGGTCAATGGCCATGATATCATCATCTCTTTAATTAGTGTCTCCCTCAGCATTGACATCCTCTGCATGAGACAAATTATCTAGACAAAAAGTTAATGTTTCATTTGCCAATTGCAGTCGCTTCATCTTCAATTCCAGTATCACCATTTTTTGATTTAGAAGGTTGAAATGGACTCGTGCTTAAAATTGAATCATTTCAACATGCTTTAAGACTAAATCGATGAGAAATTCCAGAGCACCGACTATTCTAGTTAAAAAACTACCGAGCTTTTGTTCTGCAACTCCAAAATCATACTCCATAAAATTTAATATGTGTTACACTTGCTAATAAACTTGGCGAATTATGATTTTAATCCCTGACTCTATGTTTGTAGAATCTCTTTAGTAATGTTAATATAGGATCGATATAGCTTTCATCTATTTCAAGCCTTTGTCTTTTCCGTTAATTTTGGTTTTGAGTTTGCACAAAAGGTGCATAGGACGATGCATGGGTGACAAAATGAGAGTGCAGAAGGAAATTTATGTTGTCGATGCATAATTAATGTTGGACACCTAATCCTTAATGGGTTAGTGTGGAAGCTGAATAGACAAAGTAGTCCAAGAGACCTTGGGATGTGAAACCCAACGGTCACAACAATGTACTATAAATGTATATCAGTTTTTAATAAAAATGTATTGGTCATGTTTTAGCTTTCATATTGTTCTTGTTGCCCATGTGTGTTTAACATGGTATCAGAGCGGGTGATCCCCTACCCTGCTCAAGTGTGAGCCACCTATTTCTGTGGCCTTTGTAAACCAATGCTCTCCTCCTGATTATACTTTTATGAGCATTTCTTACAATATAGGTTGTTACCTCTATAAGTGCTGCCATTACTCTACTATGAGTAGTCCTGGCCCTTTGCGACTTAAATTCTCTATTATAAAATCCTATCATCCATACTTTAGCTGCATTCTCTGCGCAGACTAACCCAAATAGAAAATCTTGTCAGCCCTGACGCTTCCACTGACCTGAAAGCATCATTATTCCCCTGTGACTCACTATTTATTACACTGGCATGTTCCTTCTGCTATGTTGCTCCTATAGTTGCTCCACCTGCATACAAAACGTTGATTTCTCCCATACATTGCTGAAATTCCAGTTCCTGAAATGCTCCATACGTTGCTCTCTCATATATGCACAATCCTCGCCTCCTCCCATATGTTGTTGATGCGTTACATCCTCTGTGGCAATTAGACGATTGGGGGATCAGAATTCTCGTTACTAGGTTGATTGAATCTTCGGTCCATTGTGATACACAAATTTCTTCTTGACAATACCCACAGCTCTGAGAGAAGCATACGAGAAGCGTGCAGTGATTCACCCGATACTAGCAAAGCTCAGATAGAGTTAGGGAAGGAAAACAAAGTTAGAAGGTTTGGCAGAGACGGGAGATTCGATCCCTATGTGTATATGGCTCTGGTTCTACTTCCCCTTGCCAACCTTGAACTTTTAAAAGCGGCAAAGGCGACGGAATCATCTGATTCAGTTGAGGAGTAGATGGAAATTCCATCATGATTCTTCGTGGCGTTCAGGTTTTAATTATTCAGAAATCTGCATAGAATTGTTGATGAATTTTATAATTCAATGAATTAAATACAGGGCATAGAACTATGGGAAAGCCCTATGCTTTGTTGTCCAGGCTTGATAGAGAAGTTTGTTTATTCGATGGCTTTCTACTTTGATGAGCCGCCATTTTGTTTCTTATTTCGGTTTAAAAGAACATCTTTCATTTTTCTGCCAGAGTTAACAATATATATATATATATATATAGATATATACTTTATTCGTTGATAATACATTTTAGATGTGGGTGGATCTTCAATTTGAGCATCTCTAAAGTTATTCGGCCGTGCATGAAGTTAAAGTTATTCGGTTTCCCATTTAGTGTGTTCTATGTTTGAAACTGGACGCAAAGAAATAGAGGCTTCGATTTGAAACAAAACGTTGGAAACAATTAATATTTAGTCCAGCAAACACACACTGAAGCTGAATGTTTAAATCTATTATGAATAGTACAGTTGGTGAATGTGACGGTTCGGAACATTGGCAGTCATAGTCAAGAAGTGGTAAACCTGTAGGGCGTTTTGAAGGTGAATCAGGTATCGAATTCTTTATAACCATCCGAAAGGCATATCATCTAGGCTGCAGATTCCTGTCTGTCACTAGGATAATTTCTTGGCAACGGAGGTATATCACTTGGACGGCATACGAGTTCTAGATCTCTTACAAAAAAAATCAACTGAAGGAATTACGAGTTCTGGTCCTGGTACCCTATCTAAACTACCACAAAGTGTGTTCGGACTCAGAAGGTAAGCGAAACCTCCTGTGCTGAATGAATTAAGCTGTTGATTAAGGTTTGGATACCCCAAGATCTAGAAGAGGGTTTCCTGTGGCCATTTGTGGAACTCCTGTTGTAGATTACGTATTGTGCGAGCCCTGTATCTGATCCCAAGTCTGGTCTGTAAAGAATGTTGAAAGACTTCCAATAAAATACACACCAAGGTTATGTGAAAAGTCTTCCAATCAGTGGCATCTAAAAGCATAAGCGACAACACCAAGTGTACGCCCATCCTTTCAAGAATAATTTCACTTTATGCTGAACAAAATGAGTTACAATTTGTTGTTCCTCACGGCCTTATTGGTGTGGGTGCCATAATAGATCCCACGTTGACACAAGCGCTTGTGGGGTAAGTCCTTGTAAAAGTTGGCGAGCTATCTTATTATGTTTTGGACGTTTTATTTTTGTGCCATGAACTGTCTTTACATCTATCCTAAATTGTGAGTGTGTTAATCTGTTTGGTGAGTACGTTAATATGATATGCTTAAGAATGTGTTGGTGTATTACGCTGGTATGGTGCATGTGAGGCATTTAAACTAAACGTTGATTGAAGTTATACACTAAAGGGAGCCCCATACGTGTTGAAATCCTCTTATTATATGTTATTATTGTATGGTCTATACATTATGATGGGAATGTACATATTGAATTCTCTTTATAAAGTGCGTATGTATGGTATATGATGACATTGCCATGATATACAATATATGATGAGTAATGATGAGTAGTGGCTTATATGCTTAGATTGAAGGTAAAAAGTTGAAAATTAAAAGCAGTATTTTATGGAGGAGAGTTCAATCATTTCCTACCTTAAGAACTTAATAACTATTACATGTTGATTGTAATAATAGTGCACTTGTTATGGCTCTAATTGGTGGAGTATTAGAGTTCATAAAAACTCTTATACAATCTACTGTTGGTGACACATTACAAATAAGCAAAGGTTCTCTCTCAGAAATTCAGACATGTCCACAATATGCACAAGCATAGATTCAATTCTTGCAGCTAGAATCTCAACTACAGCGGGAAGAATTACAACAGTGGAGTCATCATTCTGAACATGTTTCTGTTCAGAAGATTGAAACCGACTCCCATAAACAGCAAGTCAATAATGTTACAGTTCATTCAAATAAAGCAGCAGTTGAACATGCAGATGCAAAAACTCAGTCTGTGATTCCCAAGCCCATCATCAGACCTTGGGAACAACTTGTCCACAACAAGCACATAACCAGTCTTGGATATGACAAGGACTTGTCCTTTCATATTCCAGACTACTCAAAGCCCATTCAGTTTCAGAGTGCTGGATTCATTCATGACAGTTCACCTGCTCCTCATGACAGTTCAACTTCAGCTGCTCCAGAATCTGCCCTTCTTCCACAGCAAAAACAACAACACCAACAAGAGATTGTAAAATGCCAACACTGTGACCGAGTTGGCCATCTAAAAGATCACTATTTTGATCTTCATCCATGTAAGCACTGTCATAAAACTAGCCATTCTTCACACAGATGCTTCAGCAACAAACACTCTGCAAGAACAAAGATTCATCTTGGATGGATCGCTTCTTGGCAATGGGCATCAAAATCCAAGAAGATATTCCAAACACATGTCAGAACTTGTTCTAGAGTATTGAATAGTCTTGTAGTTGAGTTTTCTCCATTATCTCACCTTGTATCTGACAGGGGGGGGGAAATGATGGTCATCTACAAGCTTCAAAGTCACATCAAGCGAGCCTGAGCCACAACCTGCCACACAAGTTTCAGAGTTGTAGCCAAAGACAAGGATGCCCGTGAACATGCCATCAGTTGGTAATCTGGGACACTTCCTCTAGCAGAAGACTTCGGCTTCTTGCCAGCTTCGGAAGAATTCCAGGAACAAAATTGAGAAAACTTCCTCTAGCAGAAGACTCCAGCTTCTTGCCAGTTTTGGAAGAGTTTCAGGAATTGCATTAAGCATTCCAGAGTTGTTGGTCATCCTTAAACCATCACAGGTTGAGACTTCCCTTTTTAGGTTGAAGTTCTCCCTTTTATGCGGGGTGAGACCTCCCTTTCATGGTTGAAGGTTTCCCTCTTCAAAACAATAGGAACACTTCCTCTAGCAAAGGACTTCAGCTTCTTGCCAGTTTTGGAAGAGTTCTAGGAACTGCACAAAACATTCCAATGTTGGTGGTCATCCTTAAACCACCATACTTTATACCAACATTTCAGAGAGCACATTCAGCCTAGTGCTGCCATGCATTTTTTCACATTTTGTATTGCATCTCTCTTCTTGGACTCATACATAACCCTTCGGATTAAGGGGGGGAATGTTGGACACCTAATCCTCAATGGGTTAATGTGGAACCTAAATAAACAAAGTAGTCCAAGAGACGTTGGGATGTGAAACACAACGGTCACAACAATGTACTATAAATGCATATCAGTTTCTAATAAAAATGTATTTGTCGTGTTTTATCTTTCATATTGTTCTTATTGCCCATTTGTGTTTAACAATTAATTTAACTTTGAAGAAATTTTGAATTAGTGTAAATATGGTTCCTTTCGTGAAGGTTTCCTTGTGTGAAGTTTTTACAGTGAAGAGGAGGGGTAATGTGCATGAGAAAAGGAATGGTGACGGAAATAAATTTTAAACTATTTTTCACTTAAAACATTTACATATTTATCTATGCGGGATCAAGGATGTGCGTAGAACTAGATATGTGCGAGAGAATGAAGGTGTGGAGGGAAATCTATAACTTTAATTTGTAATGTAATGAAAGATCCTATAATATAATTCTGGAGAAAATATAGAAATCAAGGGAAATAGAAAAATACTAGATAATGAATCATACAGATTGATTAATTTAAGGCTTTTCGAGTTTGTGTTTTCTACATTAAAAGGTTCGATTCAATTTTTTTGTTTCATAAAGATTTCATTCTCTAGAGTTTTCTTCACACTCGATACAATGTTTAGTACATTATTTAACAATATTTAGAATTAAAATATCACCAGTAATATATAATTGAGGAAACATTTTGAATTTAAGTTACCGAGAAAAAACAACAACTAAATCGAAAATACAGATAAATGTCATGAATGGAAATTATTTTTTTGTTTTCTATAATAAAAGATTTGACTCGGTTTTTGCACTTCAGACAAATTTTGTACAACATTTCGTGCAAAATTTAGTAAATATTACCAATAATATATAGTAATGATAATAATGTCGAAGAACTGTGTAGAAAGAAAAATCTTACAAAAGTGGAGAGTTTTCATTATTACAACACAAATTTTAATTAGTTAATTAGTAATGTCTTTAGGGAAAAAGAAGTCGATTATGCAGGAGCGTGGAAAAATTAGTATTGTCCACACTTCTGTAGTTCCTCCTGAAGTGATATGATAACATAGTAGTGGGGAGAGAGAAAAACATTTAATCAATTGATCAACAAAGTATTTAATGCAGAGGAAGTTGATTATGCTGGAGTCCAGAAACCACACTTGGCCTGCAAGAGGTGTTCATTGACATTTGTGCTTAGGTAGAAAGTTTCCTATGGATAGATTTTAGTGTGAGGAGAGGTTTCATTGGGAATACAAAAAGTCTAATAAACATTAAATAATAAGCATTATTATTTTCTTTTAAATAAGCAACATTGATTTATTGCAATAAGGACTTTAATAAACATTAATAAGAAAAATTACTATTTCATTTTAAATAATATAGAAACTATTCATCATTAATAAGGTTCAATTTTGTAAAACTTATTTTGTGAAAATGTGAAGTTGGGTTACATTTTTGGCCCTTTGTTGAGAAAAAAATATCATTTTTATAAGTTTTTCAACTTTTGGTAAGCAAAAGTAATCATTTCTATTTAGAATTTCATTTTACAATAAAAATAAGACTTGTGAGTATTTTTATTAGCTTTCTATTGCTTAATTTTTAAAATTTTATTATTTATATTTGATATGTCAACTTCATAATTGTTTGACTGTGTTCTTTAAAATCAAGGGATCAATAAAAAGTCATGTTTTTTCACCCCAATGTATTCCTTGTTAACCTTGTGCTTTTGAAAAAAAAATGTGTTGCAACCTTCAAGACAGACTCTACTTTGGCATGGTTATATCTACGAAGCCAACATATGCATATCATAATTTAAAGAATTTTTTGAATTGAACCAATATGAAAAAATTATAGATTTTCAGGTTGTTTAACGAAGCACCATGTTTCTCATCATATTAGTTAAAATCTAAAAAATATAAAAACTAATTAAAGAAGATGGATGAATGTAATGCACCATAAATGTTTCGTATTTTTCACAATGTATTTTGTAATATACATAAATTTGATTTCACTGAATCATAATGACTGTCAGAAAAATTTTGCACACATTTTACTATAAAAATAGTTAAAATTAACAAATTTCTAACAATCCCATGAAATTTGTATCTAGTAAAATTAGATTCAATTTTGCAAATGTCGGTGTTGGTTCCAAAAGTAAATTCACTATATTTGATGGATTTTAAGAATTTCGAAATTTGAGAAGGGTGAACAGATGTGAGCCAACTCTGGTTTGTTGCAAGGTTGCAAGTCTTCAAACGAACAACTTTTCGAATGAAAGTAATAAAAAAATTTGGCCAAAAATCAAAATTTTTCTACCAATTGCTAAGTTAGCGGAAACAAAAAAATTGTCCCAAAAGCTAGTACTTTCAGCTGAAAACTTTTTCCATTTTTTTCATCGGCCGCAAAAATTCAACAATGTGACTGTGTGATGTGGCCATTTCAACCGGAAACTATAAATAAACGCAGTTGAACTTCCATTTTCTCATTGTCATCCCACATTTCCCATATACAACTTTTGGATAGCGAACTTTTTTGGATCTACCTTTTGGATAGTAAAAGTTTTTGGGCTAGATTTTGAATAGTGAACTTTTTTCAGTAACAAATTTCTTGAATAGGTAAATGAGATTGTGGATAACATATTTTTATATGGAACTCTGCATTAGGCTTGACTTGTGGCTTGAGAAACTACAACTCAAGGGCATGTAAGTCATTAAAATAATTTGGGGATCACACTCGACCCACCAAACCATAAATGGCTAGAATTTTTCCCACAGAGTTTCAAATCAGTGACCTTCACATCATGGAGTGACTTAACAATACACCCTATCACCATATATTCTACACCCCGTGGTGTTATAAACATTTTTGGGCATGCAACCCCAATCACAAATGTCCATAAACCAAGGGCTCCTAAGTCCCTAAAAGTGTTGCTTCACTCCCTAAAGGAAGAAGGTGAGCTGATTACATCATCTCCCAGAAGTTCTCCATAGAAAACTGGTCAAAACTGGACCATACAGAATGCCCAGTGCAGAGGGTACGATACATCCCACCTACTTAGTGTAAAGGGTGTGATGCATACTAGAAATCCCTTCTGTAGGGTGCAATGGGCGAGAATGGACAAATGGAAGGAACAGTTTGCGAGGTGGAGGATCATGGAATCTTCCAGAAACTTCTCCTCTGACACTTGCCTCACTGAATTCGCCCAGGGATGAGTAAGAGATCATCAATCTCCAAGTGGAATCCAGAACGATCAGAGAGAGGACACGAATCAAAATCCCAGAAGCTGACTCACCCCCCTACAATCATTTATATATGGATCCCTTATCACAGAGATCTAGAGACTAGAATCGTGTATCTTGTAAAGAAGTGAGGTTGGTTTCCTAGTGTAACATCATAGTGTTGAGTGATCTAAGCTTTACATGAGGTGAAGAAGGGCTTTCTTGCTGGAGGATGATGCTGGGTCAGAACAATTGGTTGTAATCCTCTTTGCTATTCTTGATATTAATAAAGCTATTCAAGTTTTCCTCCACATTCTTGTATGTTTGATGATATATGCATTTGTGTGGCCAATACATATCTGGTCCTGTATTGCTTATTACTAGAGATATTTGTTCTTCGATACTATTATGCTGCTTTGATTCCACATGTGCTCTTTGAAGTTGGGCAGACCAAAAAGGAGCGACAACGATCTGTCAGAAGGGAGAAGAACTAAACAAGGAACCAAGTGCAAGACTGAGGTTGGTGTCCTTTGTTCTCCTCTTATCTACTTCTCATAAAGGAAAGTGAAAGTAGTTTTAGTTTGTTTGTTTCTAAGATAGCTACCAGTCTCAGTGGGACTAGCAGCTCCGAGTGGACACTATATTTCCCGATAAAAAAATGGCAACTCCACTGGGGACGAATAGATTGTTTGCTAGTTTATATTTGTTTGTTTTATAATCTTATAGACGAAGCCTGAAGTCAAGCCAGCTAGCCTTCGAATTGCATTTGCTATGCAAGTGCAAAGTAGATCAATGCTGCTTCAGTCTATCTCCGGGTTTTGTTTATAAATTAAACAATCGATCTGCAAATGCTCTAATTGCCCTAGTGGTGGCTCTAGTAACCTCTTTAGATCAGCCCCTGTGATTTATGTTTACTGAACATCACTTGCTCGGCCTAAATCCCTGAATTGAATTGCAAATTGTGACCAAAGACCAATTAAAAGTCTCGCACTGGTACTATCGCACCCTCTCTTCAAGGAAGTCTGTATGCATCGCACCTCCCATGTGCAGTAGGTGGGATGCATACTGGATTGCCTATGTAACAGGTCTGATGGTCAGAAAAGGCTAATTTTGCCTTCAGACTTTGGTTTTTCTTCACTCTCTTCAGCTCTATTCGGGAGTTTTGATGTCTGTGATCAGTATACCATTGTGGAAACCCCCTTCTTTTCCATCGTTCCACCTCCATTGTGCAAAGAACTGTAAATGTTTTATGTATTGTGCACCATTCTCAGTTCTCTTTTACAAAGAAGTAGCATAATCGAACTATCATTTCTTGATTTGAAAGTGTCACAAGTGTCGTTTTCAATCATAGAAGAGAATCCTATTGTTCTTGATAGTCGATTATACTGTTACTCTTGTATTAGATTTGAATTAGTGGTTTTTCAAGTGTCGAAAGTAGTTTTTGATTCAAAACCGCAAAGTGTCGTTGGTATCTTCCTTTCGTATTTTGAAGAAAAATTGTTAGTATTGTCGCTTTGAAAATATAATTCAGATTTGTACTTAGCATTCTTCTTGTCATTCACACATTAAGAAGGATGAAAACAAATACATGCATGTGCATTTTCATTTAGAATGCTTGTTGATTTAGGACAGTGCATCTAGTGTGTGCTCTGTGCTCTATGTTGAAAGATCCTCAGTCCTCTTTCCTTAGTAGCTAGGATTTTCATTGCAAAAAGAAGATCAAATGATTGTTTATCATCTTAGATTGCATTTAGGAATTGTATATATACATCACGCCGTAAACCTGAAAGGAAAATTTCTTAAGCAAGATCAACTATAAAATAAATTTAATGAACCTAAAAACGCTTTGGAACCTAACGCACAACATCTAGAAGTCTAGGCTAGAGACATATTCCGACGTCGTAAAGCCTGGTAACTGTCGCTTTAATTGTTGGTTGGGTGATTCCTCCTCTTTCAGACGATAAGTGCCAGTACGGACTTGTGCTCCCACGTACCGTCGAGTATATATTGGGAGACCACAATAGGCTATATCCTTTATCCTTTATCCTTAGGAAGCCATGTCTGCCGCCCTATCGATTGCAATGCACTGAAAACATCATTCAGGAAGATTGACTACCGTACCGTAAAAAGTATTCTGCAGTTTTGTGATTGGTTTGGTAATCCCTCCGTCTAGATTTCTAGAGTAGTATCTTTCATTCCTTTTCAGACTCCTTAAAGGAAAAGGTCCATCTGAGCACTTGTCACTTCAGGCTCATTAAAAATTGAAGGTGACTAGAGTCATCTTTTGTTTTTTCTAGACTCTTAAAAATTGAAAAAACAAGTTGTGTCAAAGCGTCTAAAATTTATTTTAATCGGAATATTGTCACTATTCCCTTGTTGAGCTTAGGTTGAGAAAATGGAATCCACCAACCAAGGGTTTCCCCTTGGAGGAAATCCTAGTCCCTTCCCCTCTTGGGGAGATGTTGGTGCACCTCATATGGCTACATTGTCACTTCCAGGACTGAAAATCAGCTTGCCGATATGGCTCTTCTCGACCTCTGTTGTTCAAACTACCATGATTCCTAAGCAATCAAATCAATAGCTAGATGATACTAAAGTTACCCCCCAACCATATACTTCGTCTGTTTCTCCCTCTCCTCCTTCCTCTTCGCTTGATGAAGCTAGTAAAGCTAAATATCGAGTAAGTGAGAAGAAGAAGAAGCGAAAGGAGAAAAAGGAAAAGAAGAAGAAGGAGCCAAAAGCAAAATGGGGCAACCATGTGTCGTCTAGTGAAAATCCTCACACTGCACCATCTAAACCTAAATCTCCATATGTCGTTTGCAAAGGAGAATGCTATCATCGAGATTGTCCTTATATCCCTTAGATGTTAAGGGACTGGTCTCCTCGTTTGCACAATTCGGTGTCGTCAACCTCTGATGATCATGTTGAAAGTACACTGTCAACCAGTGAAAGAAAAGTATTTAGATAGAAAAGGAAATGAAAATTTCCTTGTAAACTGTGTGAAGGTAATCACGCCATCCACCACTGTCCCTTCCTAGACGAAGCTAAAAGAGTTTTGGATAACCGTCCAGCTTCACCGTTATGGCTTCCTCCTGGATACAAAGAACTCTTACCGAGTCCATCACTGGTTGAAAATCCGGCTGGCACGCCATTGTGGTCGGCCGAAGCATCTATCATTGAAGATGAACCCTATGAATCCACACTGGACAAAAGTCAAAAGGTCGAGGTGGAAGTTGACCTAGTCTTGCCTTCAGAAGGTCCATCTTCAGATGATACAGTCACAGGAGAGAATGAGAACGACATCGTTCAAATTATTTTCATAAAAACAGACTCTTATGAACATGGGGGCAGTCTACCCATTCCTTTATAGGAAGCAAGTTCGTCAAAGTCGTATCTGGCCATCTATTCGGTCCCACCTCCGAGCAACCTAGTCGTTTCCTTCGATTGGAATCTACTAGGCAGACCCCATTTACTAGCTAGCATACCATTCCAAATCATTGTACAAGATTAAAGAATGGTCATGGCTGGTACCATCATAGATGAAGGGGCTTTTGTGAGTATCTTTTCCTCAACTGCTTGGAAAGTGCTTGGTTCGCCATCGCTTCTACCTGAGATGAGAAATCTGACAGGCTTTGACAAAGGAACCAATCAACCGTTAGGGATCCTTCCAAATGTGCCTATTACTTTGAGAAGGAAAGCCATTCATATGAACGTAATGGTAGTCCAAGGGCCTTTAGATTACAATCTACTCCTTGGACATGACTATATTTATTGCATGGGAGCCATCATCTACTCACTCTTTCGAGTAATGTGTTTTCCCCATGAAGGCAGAGTGGTCAAGCTCGTAGACCATCTTTTGTTCCCCGGCTCACACATGGAAAGTAGTCAAATACCATCCATAAATGGTCTTTTCACGCAAAGAATGTCTCATCAATATCCAATATGTCCACCTTAAGAGCGCGAGTTATTTGGGAGGACATGACTGAAACCTAGGGGGTATGTACCCTGGCATTTCCGCGAAGGAAAATCACTGGTCCGATACTTGTCCGAAATTAGACCGGAATAAGATTCCTTCATCAAGGTTAGGAGGTTGGGATTTAGAACCACCCTTGTCCAGATGGACTAAGCCAAGAAGTGTTTCTATCTGCGGTGTGGATGGAAACTATCTTTCAAAAGCGAGAACTTCTATATGGTAACCTGGAAGTTTTTCACTATACTTGGGGGCATGCAAACTTTTTGCATGCAAGTGAAGAGTCACCATTTATTTTCTTAGTTTGTATATTTTCAAACCCTTTAAAAATGTAGGATTGGTCACTCCTAGCTTGCATAATGAAAGGATCCGGAGCAAAGCTTCGAATGGTGCAAGCTCCATAAAAATTGAACCAATCGATGAGATATCCTTATTATATTACTAGCACGAGCAGTTTTTATGTGGAGTTCAAGGTTGTTAAAAATTAAACCTAAGGAATGAGAAAATGTTTCCCCAAGAGTTTAAGCTCATCAAAAAATGAACCAATCTCTGGTAAATAACCATTGAAAATGCATTATCATCATCTTTTGAGCCTTGTTCGTGTTCTCATCATCACCTCCACACTGTTTAGCCGATCATACACCTCCATTTGATTGTTTACCCTTTTGAGGAACATCTATGAAGAGTGATTCTATTAGCAATCCTCGTGACACTGTTGTGATTGGAAAATTCCAAACCTTACCTGGAATCAGCTGCTACCCAAAATCATCAATTGTTCCTCAAAAAATGAGTCTCCTTTAAGCTCTTTTCATCTCACTCGTAATATATGAAAAGTTCGTCGAGCAATTGGCCTCTCCGACTCATTAAAGTCATCAGAAGTGTTATCCATCCTCTAGATTTTAATCCTTTTGGACCAGAGGGATTATTACACAAAAAGATCGAGCGCTTGTCTTGTTCGGCTCATTAAAACTATCGAAAATTCATCCCTTTCATATTATTTTATACTTTTTCGGACTTAAGGGATTATATGATGAAAAAGGATCATTAGAGTTTCCATTTCATCCCTTTTCAGACTCTCTAAAATTGAAAAAGGACTGAGTTATCATTGTCATTAAACTCTTTAAAATCAATGGCAACAAACTTGTCGTATAGACAAGAACGAGTTTCACTGTCGCTAGGCTCGTTAAAACATAGTGACGGGTTCACCCGAAGGGAGAATTATAGAACAAGCATATGTTATCCTCCTCAAGCTTGATAAAAATAAAGAGGTACTGGTCAGCAATGACTGGGGAAAATTGGGAAGAAAACTTGAAGAAACTTTATTGGTAGCAAGTCGCTCTTGAACATGACACTTTCACTCCACATCCAAGTCAGGTTGGGTTATTCCGTTCACCGGTCATATTACCATTGGTTTGTCACACCATTTATCTTTGGGGTTAACGCTACCAATCCATTGTCAGTGTCGCTGGTATGTTCAAGAGAAGTCACTTAGAGAATTCAACTGTGTCTCATCCACTGCAATACATTCACGCTCCATTCTTTCATGACCGCCAACCTGAACCTTTTATCATCAGATCGTTTTCACCTCCAAAATCATTTGCTCCGTTCTGTGTCGTAGATGTGGGATTCATTAAGGCCCTCCTACAACGGGTTTCTTCTTGTCGACATCAGCTCATTATCCAGGAAGTCAACCTAGGGACAACCCTTTCAGTACTTTGAAGCTTGCATGCCTCAATGACAAGTTTCTCACTTCCGGCTACAGGTTTACATCAATGGCCTTCGACTGAAATATTTTGCATGGTGTTCGACACCAAGTCCCTTTTTCACACCACGTGAATTGTATTGTAGTACCTTGAGGGTCATTGTCATTATTAGTGATTCCTCTCACGCCTGTTAAAAGCTTGCATCATTGGCTGGTAATCAGGCAATGTCTTTCCATGTTTGACTCCAGAACATCCTTGACATGTATCGACTTGTACTCCGAGTGAAGATTGAATGAGTTTTGAAGACCCCAGATCTAGTTTCATCCATCCAGGTTGCGATATATTTAGGAATATAAAGACATCAAATGTACATCATTACCGAACAGATGATCATCCAAATCAAAGGATGGTGACTCCGTCGGAATCATCAGTCTGCTACACAGACGGTTGTCTGTCCTATGTACATGAAAATGAATTTATAAAGCTCAGCATGGGAATGCCTGCCTAAGCTAGATCATGAAAAATATTATGAAGATAATGTATTGTATTGTATATTATTACAGGTCACCTTCTAGCTTGAAAAAACTTCGGATCCTCATGATAAAGCATTTCACCCGACATCAAAAGATTAACGACCTCATGCTTTAGGGGCCAACTGTTATAGATAGTTTTGGGCATGCAACCCAAATCACAAATGTCCATAAACCAAGGTCTTCTAAGTCCCTAAAAGTGTTGCTTCACTCCTTAAAGGAACAAGGTCAGCTGATTACATCATCTCCCAGAAGTTCTCCACAGAAAACTGCTCAGAACTGGTCAAAATTGGACCATACAGAATGCCCAGTGCAGAGGGTGTGATGCATCTCACCTACTTAGTGTAAAGGGTGTGATGCGTAGTGGGAATCCCTTCTATAGGGTGCGATGGGCAAGAATGGACAAATGGCACGGACAGTTTGTGAGGTGGAGGATCATGGAATCTTCCAAAAACTTCTCCTCTGACACTTGCCTCTCTGAATTCGCCCAGGGATGAGTAAGAGATCATCAATATCCAAGTGGAATCAAGAACTATCAGAGAGAGGACACTATCAGAATCAACCTCCTACAATCATTTATATAGGATTCCCTCATCATAGAGATCCAGAGGCTGGAATCTTGTATCTTGTAAAGGAAGTGTGTTGTTTTCCTGGTGTAACATCTAGTTGACATGAGAGCTTTCTTGCTGGAGGATGATCTGGTCAGACAATTGTTGTAATCCTCTTTTCTATTCTTGATATTAATAAATCTATTCAAGTTTTCCTCCACATTCTTGTATGTTTGATGATATATGCATTTGTGTGGCCAATACATATCTGGTCCTATATTGCTTATGATTGTAGATCTTTGTTCTTCGATATTATTATGCTACTTTGATTCCATAGGTTCTCTTTGGAGCTGGGAAAACCAAAGAGGAGTGGCAAAGATCTGTCAGAAGGGAGAAGAACTAAACAAGGAACCAAGCGCAAGACTGAGGTTGGTGTCCTTTGTTCTCCTCTTACATACTTCTCATAAAGGAAAGCAAAAGTAGTTTTAGTTTGTTTGTTTCTAAGATAGCTACCAGTCTTAGTGGGACTAGCAGCTTCGAGTGGACACTAGATTTCCCGATAACACGTGGGAAATTTAGATTAATATTTTAAATTAAAAAATAATTTCAATTTAAATAATATTAAAAAATTAATAATACTTATTATTAAAATTATTATAAATAAACTATATATTTTTATTTCTTGTGTTGAGAGGGACTCTCCAACCCAGTATGGTTCTAATGTCCCTACGTTAATGTTATTAAACATTTGATCGGTAAATACGTTAAAAAAAAATAATTTAAATTAAATTAGATAATTTAAAATTTAAAAAGAAAATTGAGGTAAAATAATCAATTTATGATGTAGGAGTTTACAAGGTAAGTTCCTTAGATAGAGCACCAAAGGACACTGCTCAGAAATAGACCACAAATCAGTACACTAGTATTCTTGACGTGGTTAAAACCCTCATAAAGGGAAACAGTCTATGGCCTAAGCCAATGTGACCACTTCAGGCAATTTATTAATGTAAAAGAAAGAAAATTTACATAATATTCTCTCATGAAAGGTCACCTAATAAATGACCATCCATGCTCTTTAAATAGAGAACATGGACCAATTGGGTGTTAAGACATGGACCAAGTGTTGGTAATACCGAGGAGAGAATGAACCATCCGACCACTTCATGTCTAGAACATATCGTGACCATCAGATTGTAAGTTACAAAAAGTATATACTAAAGAAACACACTTTACCTAACTATACACTAGACCAAGTTGTACTTAATATTTCCTATGTGTCGGAATATCCTAACATCCCCCCTTAAGAACAACTTGGGATAGGATTAAAGGATGTAAAAATATGACAAAATAGGAGAAGGAAGGAGGCATTAGAGCATATCCCCCCTTAATGACAACTTCCTGAACTCTAACCATAAATCAAAGTTTAGTAAACTTCGTCTCTGTGATAGCCTTTGTAAAGATGTCTGCGACTTGATCATCATTTGAACAATATTGCACTTCAAGAACATGGTCATGAATGAGCTTTCTGATGATGTGCATGTGTATTTCAATGTGTTTGATGTTCTGATGTTTCACTGGATCTTTGCATAGTTGAATGGCACTTCGATTATCACAACAAAGTGTCATCGGATGTTGCTACTCAAAACCAAACTTTGATAGGATCTGATGAAGCCACAGGGCTTCCTTACTAACTTCAACGACACCACGATACTCTGCTTCTACAGAAGAAAGAGAAATGGCACTTTGTTTCTTGCAAGCCCATGTAATAGGTCCATAACCAAGAGTGAAGACATAACCTGTAGTAGACTTCTGATCATCAGGGTCACCAGCCCAATCAGAATCAATGGAACCTACCAATAGAGGAAATGCCTCTGCACTGTAATGAATCCCAAACTAAAATGTACCACGAACATAACAAAATATTATTTTAGCTTCTTTTCAACGAATTTCATGTGGGCTTTTCATAAATAGAGCAACAAGGCCAACAATAAAGGAAAGGTCAGGATGAGTATGGGTCAAATACAAAATGTTTCCAACAACATGACAATATAAGGTATCATCAAATTCAAGGTAACTACAAGTGACTGAAATTTTGGCTCTATATTGAAAGGGAGAAGGGGTTGGCTTACAGTCTTCCATGTGAAAGTGGCATAGAAGGTCATAGGCATACTTGGACTGGGAAAGGGAAATACCTTCTTTGGATTGAAATACTTAAAGACCAAGAAAATAATGCAAGTGTCCTAAGCCTGTCATTTCAAATCTATTTTTAAGGCTAGACTTCACATAGTTTATAATGTTGGGATCACTACCAGTAAGGATAAGATCATCAACATAAAGAGCAAGAATGATAAGAGACTTACCCACTTTCTTGATGTATGAATGACACCAAAAAAAGCCAGTACCTAAAAGAAAGTTATATATTTTGGCATACCAAGCCTAAGGGGCTTGCTTGAGACCATAAAGAGATTTCTTAAGCTGACATACAAGGCTGGAGTCTATTTGTATAAAGCCATGAGGTTGTTCCATATATATTTCTTCATGCAATTCCCCATGCAAGAATGCGGATTTAACATTCATATGATGGACTTCAAATTTGAAAGAGGTGACAAGGGAAAGAAAAAGGCGAATAGAGTTAATTTTGGCAACAGGGGAGAAGGTTTTAGTATATTCAATGCCTTCAACTTGTGATAAAGACTTAGCAACAAGAGGAGCTATATATTTATCAACTTTTCCATCTGGTCCAAACTTGGTTTTGTAAACCCATTTATATCTAACAAGTTTGCTTCCCTTTGGAAGAGGAACAAGGTCCCATGTAACATTTACCAATAATGAACGATATTCTTCATTCATAGTTGTGTCCCAATATGGATGGCATGAAGCTTCTGCAAAGGTGTTAGGATCATAATTCACTGAAGCTTGAGCCAGTAAAGAAGAGGCTCTATTGAACTGATAACAGATACGACGTTGATCTGTAGGATCACATGCAAGAGCACCTTCTACATCTCGAGTAGCGCAGACCCATTTTGGATGCTGAGGAGCTGAAGGAGGATCCCAATAAGGTGGGGGAAGATTTTCATCCTCGCTGTCATCATCTGAAGAAGGAAGATTTTCAGAAGTATAAGGGATAGAGGGAGGTGGTACATCTGCTGAACTAGGGTCGTACACTGATATAGTTTTATCAAACTTTACATCCATTCTAATGATAAAATTTTTGGATTTAGGTTGGAGAAATCTATATCCTTTTAAATCTTCAAAATATCTTAAAAAAAATAAATTTTTCACTCTTAGATTATAAGGATTTATATTTCTTATCTGGAATATGGGCCCATGCTTCACTTCCAAAAACACAAAAGTGACTTACATCTGGTTTAATTGAGCTCCAAGCTTCTTTTGGAGTGATATTCTTTAAAACATGAGTAGGAGTGTGATTTACTATGTAATTTGCATAGTTAATTTCTTCTACCCAAAAAATTAAGTCCTTTAGATTGAAGCATACAATTAGCCATTTCCTTAAGGTGTGATTCTTCCTTTTAGCTACACCATTTTTCTATGGAGTATATGGAAAAATATGTTTCTATTGAATTCCATGCTCAATTAAAAAGTTTATGAATTTGTTATTAACATATTCTCCACTATTATCAGATCCTAGCTTAATAATTTCATGTCCAGATTGTTTATTGGCAAAGGCCTTAAAGGACACGAACATGTTAAGGACTTCACTCTTGAGTTTTAAAAAGTATAGCCAATTGCGTATGGAGAAATCATCAATGAAAGTTAAGAAATACTTGTACCCAAAGAATGAAACAACTGGAAGTTCACCACATAAATCACTATGCACAAGTTGTAAAGGGGTTGGGGCATGCCAAGAGGCAAGTTTTTCAAAACTATCCTGGTGATTTTTTCCGAGTACACATCCAAAACAAACACCATCTCTACAAGATACCGTAGGAATATCTGTCACCATATTGTTTTTACATAGATTTTGAAGGGAGCGATAGTTTAAGTGACCAAATCATTCATGCCAAAGTTTGCTCACTTCAGCATTATGAGCAATAAATATTGAGGGAAGAGTTGATGACCCAAAATTGTTAAACTTATAAAACCTTATACAATCATCAGCAATGTGAGTAGCTAAAATATTTCTAAGATCTCTTAGGTCCTTAATACAACATCATGAGGTGAAAATTCAATAGTTTTACCTTCACCTGAATGAGTTATCTGATATATAGATAAAAGGTTGCAGGATACGGTAGGAACACATAATACATCATTAAATTGAACATTGTCTAAATGAATAGTTCCAGTCCCTACAACACTAAGAGATCTGTCATTGCCAGCATATATATTCTTGGTGTTACAATCATTTAAAGAAGAAAGCATGGTTTTGTTTTCAACGATGTGATTAAAGCTCCATAATCAATGAGTCACTCATGAGAATGAGAAGAAGAATATGCATTTAGTGCATAACCAGACTGAGATGCTTGAAAACCACATACATAAAGTGTTATTCCTGAAGATGAAGTTGAAGTTGAAGAGTGCTCCAAATGGAAATTATGCTTCTTCATTGATGCTTAAGGCTTCCATCTTCTTAAAGCATTTGGATTCTAATTGGCCATCACGATTACAAACGTTGTAATTTCTATCAATATTCTTCCATTTGTTTTTAGTTTCCTTATCATTTTGTTTAGTTCATTTTTCATTTTGAGACTGAAATGGCTTAGGACCCTTGTTTCGTTTAGGACCACTCTTATTAGGATGATGCTTCTTGATATTCTTTGAACTCGGTTGCTACTGGGCTACTAAGGCTTTCTTAGAAGAGTTTCCAGTATTAAGAAGACCAATATGTAAGAGTTTTTCTTGTTCTCTTATTAAAGAATCACAAAAGACATCAAAAAAGGGGGACTTGTAGTCTTGTCCTCAATAAATAAAGGTTTATCTAGTAGAATAGAAGGTGGAAACAAACATAGAGTAGGTTGGTCCTAACTTAGTAAGAATGGAATAGATAAGGCTATCGTCTTCTTTCTTAAACTTAACACCTTCCAAAATAAGTCTAAGGGTCTTGAACTTGGACCAAAAATATTCAATGGAAGAAAAATTATTGGGGTCCAATGTAAGCAACTCATTTTCGAGTTGATGGGCTCTAATTTCATTTTTAATTCCAAAAACTTTATTGAGTTGTTTCATTTCTTCATTTGGGGTATCAATTTCTACGATATGGAATCTAAGGTCTAGAGAAATAGACATCCCTATCAACCCATAAGCTTGATCTTTCTTATTTTTCCATTTGATTTGCTTATCTTCATCTTTAGGTTTAGACTCTTGGCCTGAGGCTATTCTATAAAGACCTTTACTTCTAAGTAAATCCACAATGTAGAATATCCATTGGAAGTAGTTGGTATTGTCAAGAATAACTAGGCATGGAATTTCTATTTTAAAAGAAACTGTAGTTGTAAATGCTAAAGCCAAGTCTTCCAATGGAAAGATCTTGAAAAATTAAGCCGATTATAAAAATGGCTCTGAAAACGACTTCTGGATGAAGTTATGACTTTTTGAAGAAAAGTTATTGAAGATGCTAAGGAACCACGTGAATGTTAGGAAGTGAATGATAATGTTATATTTAAAAAAATTCCCCACTTTCCAAACTTAATCTTATTAGTTCACTTTTAAAAAAAGATTACTCTATATGACCCACTTTTATAAATAAGTGAAAGTCACTTTTACAATGGTAATTTATGAACTACCCACTAAATTGTAACTTAAATAAAAGGTATAGTGACTTTATAATTATAAGTGACTCACTTTTTATAATGGGTGATAACACTTTTACATAAAGTAACTTTAAACATAAGTTATGTGTTTTAAAAAAAGTTAAATCAACCAAAAGAAAGACTTGAACCCAATACTTCTATTCTAATAAAGTAACCTTGGACAAAGTAAGCTAGTTTAAAAGGTTAGTAATTTTTTTAAAAGAGGAAGTCGTTTTTTCTTTTTTTGCTCACTAAAGCTTTGGAGTGCGTGCTTACTTGAAAAACTCATTTTTGCCTACAAAAGAAAAAAAAAAACACATCACTCAAAATGAATAAGAAAAAGTAATCCAAGCCTTACGGCTTAAACTTAGATGTACTCAAAAACTAAATAGTTTCCTCAATGTTTCTGATTTTGTGAGATCATATTAAAGCCTAACGAAAAAGAGCATACGCATGAGAAAAATCCTTTCTTTTTGTTTCTGGTTTTCTTAGATCGTACAGAGTCACGGGCCAAAGAAAATACGCATAAATGAAAGGTATAGATCCGATAATATTTTTCTATATAGATGACTATAAACCAAAATAAACAAAGAGATGAATAACTAAAACTGCAAATAAAGACTGTATACCTCTAGATCGTAAAAATGACATAGTTAGGGCTAACAGAAACCTTTTTGCATGAAATGAAAGGGGATACTCACTAGAAGAGATGCCCCTAATATAATAGAGCAGTCCTCTCAGCCCAAAAGTAGTTAGAAACAACAAATCTAGGAAATGACAGTCAAGCGCAATTGTACTGACTTCAGATTTGGATCACCAATGGATGCGGCCCTCGAATAACTCTGATACCATGTAGGAATTTAAAAGGTAAGTTCCTTAGCTAGAACACCAAAGAACACCACTAACAAATAGATCAAATATTAGTACACAAGTATTATTAACGTGGTTCTCAAAGAGGAAAACAGTCCATAGCTTGAGCCAACGCAACCACTTCAAGGAATTTATTAATGTAAAAGAAAGAATATTTACATAAGCTTATCTCATGAACGATCACCTAATAAATGACCGTCCATGCTCTTTAACTAGAGATCATGTACCAATCAGGCGTCAAGCCATAGATCACATGTTAGTAATACCGAGGAGAGAATGAATCGTCAGATCACTTCATGTCTAGAACATATCGTGACCATTGGATTGTAAGTTACAAAAATACATACTAAAAAACACACTTTACCCAACTATACACTAGACCAAGTTGTACTTAATTATTTCCTATGTGTTATAATACCCTAACATACCACTGGTGGTTTTAGGACTCCATGATTTGACAACCCATAGTTTTTCTAATGATATTATTCTCTATGTAGCCTATTGAAATACATAAATTTTTTTCTGAAGAGGTTACATTCCAAATATCTAAAAAATGTAGTATGTTGTTGATTTGTTGTATACCGTTAGTCAAAATTTAAGTTATAAGAACTTATGGTTATCAATTTTTGCATTATACGATATTAAGGGTGAAATATTTTCATTATAAATTTGGGGAAACAGTGCGATTGAGTATGAATGTATCTATTGGAGTATTTTCACTATAAATTTAGTGGATAATAACAGCATCAAATTGATGACAAGAACATCTAAAAAGGAGAGAAGAACATCTAAAAAGGAGAGAATATTAGTATATTGAATTTCAATAAAAAATTTCATAATCAATACAAAGTTTAATTCCATAAAAATGGTTGATGAATGTTGATAGACATAGAAACTCTTACTTCATAATTTACACATTATCAAGATTTTTAAAAATCATAACATTAACTAAATTATAATTTTAATTTGAAGTAGCCTAGATTCATCTTAACTCCAGATTTATTAACTGCCAAGAGGGAACAAAACTTTTGAAGTGAAAACATTTCAATATTTGAACCCTATACACACTTGATAAATCCAAAATTAAGATGCATCAAAACATAATATTTAACTCTAACACCTTATACCATTTGGAAATCACTCTAAATACACAAAATATTCCATACATAAATTAAAGTCAAATATAATACACAAAATATTTCATTGGTAAATTAGTCACATATGAGAGAGAAAATCTATGATCTTATAAAAATAGTGTTAATATTTACACCAAAGGTGTTCCTTTTGGAATTGTTCACCTGTCGACTATCATGTACCATTTTTCCTATTGGGTGACATTTGTCTGATGGTACACCAATGACATTTTTCCTTGTGGTACACTGATACTTGCTAGAATACTTGTTCCAATGGAGCCTCCACAAGTCTTCAAATATCATGGCACATGAAGGTTTATGAATATCATGGCACACATTAAACTGGTAGGTTCACCATGTTACTATTACATCGTGAATATCACGACCATGTGGAATGACTAGTTGGAGGCGATTGTAGTAATTCCCACAAGTGTTTGTGCACCACTTGTGTCATCTAATTGTGACGTTGAGCACCACCACTGCCAACGACACATAACAAAGCCTCCATAATTGTGAGAACTGTTCGTGCACCATATGTTAGGTATCCTGTCAGTGTGATTATTTTAAGAAGAGTTTAGTTTTTCACAACATTAGAGATGATGAGGAAAAGCATAGGGAAACAAGAATCTTCCCATTTTCTCCCCCAAAGTACGAAAATAGGAAAAAAATTACTTCAACGAGAAGAATCAACTTGGAAATGGGGGATTTGGTTCATTCTATATGAGAAAACCCCTCGTGTTCATATTGTGGAAATAAGAGAAAACTTAACAAGTTTATTCCCTACTTCTATGGGAAATTTACCAGTTGACCTCTCTGAGCCTGACAAATAATCCATTCAGTCTAGGAAATATACCTAAACTCTTATAGATTTGGGCCTACTGGATTTCTCTACAAATAACCCTCATGGATCTATTCCAAGGGAAATTTTCAAACTCGAGAATTAGAGTTCTACAACAGTAAACTTAGTAGAAATATACCTCAAGAGTTGGGTAATCTTATATTTTTGCAATATTTTAATGCATCAAAGAACATTCTTAGTGGAAATATTCCAAAAGGGGTTGGCAATTTAAGAAACCTCATTTCCTTTCAGCTCTACATGAACCAACTATAACGTCAAATTTCTGAAAGATTTGGGGAATTCCCATATCTTGTAGGTTTGTCACTGTATCTGAATAATTTCACAAGCCAACTACTAGAAAAGCTTCGCATTCTATCTATGTTTAACTTGCTCGATGTTTCTGAGAACTAGTTCAGTGGCATGCTACTAAAGATATGTAAAAAGTTCCAGTTCTCGATAATTTTTTCTTAGGAGAGCTGCCTGAAATTTATGGAGACTAAAAAACTTTGTTTTTCTTTAAAGTTAAAAAAAAAAACAATCTAAGTGGTCGAGTGCCCAAAACAATCTGGGGACTTCCAAATGTTAAAATTATTGATTTAAGATTCAATAGTTTTGTCAGTGAAATTGGTTCCGAGATCACAAATGTGAAGGAGTGATAAGAGTTGTATATTCAAAATAATCAATTGTCCGGGATTTTTGTACCAAATATTGGCATAGAAAAGATATTGGTCAAACTTCAAGGAAACAATAATCACTTTACATGTCTAATACCAAAGGAAATAAGAAACTTGAGGTAGTTGATTAATTTGTATTTGCAGAACAACATGTTTGAGGGATTCATACCAGATAAAGTTGGTTCGTATACTTCTTTGGTTGTCGTTAATATTGCAGAAAAGTATTTGCAAGGATCAATTCCAGAGTCGCTGGGATATATTGTTAATTTGAAATCCTTAATTATTTCAAACAACAAACTATCTGGCTCAATTCCAAGTAGTATTTGTGCACTAAAGCTTAGTTTTCTGATCTTTCCAATAATGAGTTAATTGGGCATGTTCCAAATTCACTCATTAATGAGGTAAACATACCGTTTTTCAGGGAATCTAGGGCTCTGTGCTAACAACTCTAGAAATGATAATGATAACAATCAAAATATACTTGAGGCATGCTCTGATTTTCATAATGGGAAAGAAGCTAGACAAATGAGAACTATCTTTGGGCTCATTATTGGCATGACAATGTCATTACTTGTGATTGAATTTATACATTTTTAGTGAAGATATTGTCAAAATTTACTTGACTTGATGGATGAGAGGGATAATTATTCTTGGACCTTTAAATCCTTTCAAAATTTAAGCTCCTTTGATAAAGAGATTTTTAAACCTCTATTAGAGAAGATAATGTCATAGGAAGTGGTGGATCAGGGAAGGTGTATTGTGCATTAGGGGATTTTTGAGGTCTTAAAATGGGCTTCCTAAGGAAATTATAAAATAATAGTGGAAATAATAAAATAATATTAGATTACATCATCAAATTTTAGAGGTGAAAAAGACAACTAGTTTTTCAACTTAGTTTTGTATGGGTTTACTCAAATTTTGAGCGAAAACACTCTTTGGATGCATAATTTGATTCCTCATCCAAGGAATACCCATGTTGCATACTTTCGATGGACCCTACTACACGAAAAATAGGAAGTACATGAAAAGATGTGATTGCAATCACGCTTTTCATGTATTTCTCATTTTTCGTGTAGTAGGGTCCATCAAAAGTATGCAACATGGGTACTCCTTAGATGAGGAGTTAATTTTTGCATCCAACGAGTACTCCCACTCAAAATTTGAGTAAAAAATTAGGGATATAAGTTCAACATATGAGTTGAAAATTTAGTTTTATTATTTTATTATTTTTTAATCTTTGTACTTTTTTGCTCCAAAAATGGTGAATCATCCCCCATGGTTTACATCATCATCTTGAATCTTAATGGTTCTTATAAAGTTTATTTTGGTCGTACATTTTTCTTAGAAGGCCCATTTTAGACCTAAAACATCCCCTAATGTCACATTGTAGAATAATGAAAATGTAGTAGTAAAGCAAATATAAACAATGAACATCAACAAAAATAAGCAAAATGGGTTAGAAAGATTGTGAGAGGCATAAGTGGATATTTTGGGAACAATTTGACATAAAAATATAGTGAATCTTTATTGTTATTTGTTAAATGGTCATTCAAATATATTGGTCTATGAATGCATGCCAAACAAAAACTTATTTGATGCTTTGCACGAAAATAATGAAGAGAAGACATTAAAGAGAAGTGGCATGGATTTGGATTTCCTAACACGTTACAAGATTATATTGCGAGAAGCTGACGTATTATCATATCTTCATCATGATTTCTTTCTTACAATTATCCATAGCGATGTAAAATCTACCAATATTTTGTTGGATAAATTTTATGAGTCAAAGATCGCTGATTTTGGGATTGCCAAAATACTTCAAACTTGTGGAGGAAAGGATTCTTCAAAATTTACATCAATTAAGATATGAGGTTTCAAAACACTTGAAAGGAATTATGTCAAGATTTCAAAATATGAGTGGAAAACTAGGTTTGATGTTTCATGGAGGTGACAACAGAAAACACAATGACTAAGGTGAAGCACAACATACTCTCTATGAAACGCATCGAGCTTAAACTTTTGAGTTTTTCAAGGTCTTTAATGCATTTTTCTCAACATATAGGGGAAATTTTAACAACATTAAAGACAAATTATTCAAGGAAATATGGAAATGGCACCTATAATAAGTGATGAACCATTGGCTTGAAAAACGTAGCAATTGTCTATGAGCGTAGCACCAATCTGTGAGCATGACGTCTCCCTTGCAAACTTTGTGCATCAAACAACAAGTAATGCACAACAAGCTCTTAGTGGAAAAATGAGTATTTTTGTGGTATTTTTGGAAGTTAAATAAGCCTTTGAAATCCCAATGTAGCCAAATCCATGCTTCAAGGGCGATGATTGCAATTTTGAACTTCAATCATGAAAGCGCAACAACAATCAGAAGCACAACACATCTCCTAACTATTGTACCAGTGTGATGTCATGGAACAATGTGATTTGACACTCTAACTCACCATACTAACCCTAAAAATATTTTCCAATGATAATAAGACAAGACACTATGACCTCACGCATGACTTTTTGTGAGACATGACCCTAGACTCACTTAACTCAACTTTTTAGGGAATTAATGACTATTTACATGACCTTTCACACTCTGACATATTTACATCAATAATGAAACCTTTATTCTAAATTAAGACCAATAGCTTGGTCTCTACAATATCATAGCCTAACCTTTACACATTTGCCAAAGTAAATTGAAAATACAAAACTTGTTTTTTTGACTAATATAATATAGGACACTAACATAGGTGAAAACAAACATGAATTGCAAACATTCACAAAACAATCTTAAAATTATTCATATTCCATGCATGAAGAACGTGCTAGCCATTAGGCTTCATATATTAAGTAAAAGTTCCCGAACACATGTATACAATGAACACCACTATCTCCAATAGTGGAGCATTGGAGCCACTACTTGGTTCCCAAGAGAACTAGCTTGTCTCTCTAATGCCTTGCGGGAGGAGCCAAGGTGAAAAGTACATTACTCATACAATGAGGTGTATATATAACCAATTGCGTGATGCTTCACTTACCTTGTGATTCTTTGACTAACCTCATGATTGTTTGTGATCTGAATCTTGGGGGAGCCCCCCAAGGTCTAAAAAATTGAAATGGATGTTGGGGGGGTTAGGCCCCCAATATCTGAAAAGTTGAAATGCCAGAAGAAAAACTGTAGAAAACACAATATACAAAACCACAAATAAACTTTTTTTATTAAAGCAAATAGTAATTGTAAAGGCTACATTGTTGTGGACGATCTGTCATTTTACAAAATGTGACTTGTTACTTAGAGTCTTTTTTAGTTATAATACCACAGGTAAATTCCATGGGTGATAGATACCATGTGTGATTGAGTACCATGGGTGGATATTATTTACAATACCATGGGTGGATGGCACTTACAATACCATGGGTATATTCCATGAGTGGATAAATACCATGGGTTAATGAATACTATGGGTGGATGCCGATTTCCATTCAAATCATTAAATGGATATTAGGGGGAGGCCCCAAAGATCTGAAAATTTGAAATGCTAGAAGAAAAAGAGGAGAACATAAAATAAACAAAACCACAAATATTTTTTTTATTAAAACAAATAGTAATTGTAAAGGCCACATTGTGGTGGACAATCTATCCTTTTACAAAATGAGACTTGTTATGTATAGCCTTTTTTTAGTTATAATACCATAGGTAAATTCCATGGGTGGGTGGATACCATGGGTGATTGAATACCATGGGTGGATCTTACTTACAATATAGTGGGTAAATACCATGGGTGGATGCCACTTAAAATACAATGGGTAAATTCCATGGGTGGATAAATATCTTGGGTTGATGAATACCATGGGTTGATGTCTCTTACAATACCATGGATATATTCCATGAGAGTATAAATACCATGGGTCGACTAATACCATGGGTGGATGTCAATTTCCATTCGGATCAGTTTGACTTCCTATGACTTTTTCACTTTACATGACCCTTCGTATTCTATATGTGTCCTTTGGACTTCCACTTTACAATAATTTTTTTAATATATAATACATAATCCACAAGAATGATGTGCCATATGTTGAATCATGACATGACATGACATGGAACTACTGACATGGACTACATGATGACATGGAAATGTCATGCCACTACTACTGCTTCTTGTTATGTGTCTTCTTTAATATGCCCTTCTGTTCACCTCCATATGGCTTAGAGGTAAGGATTTTTCCGTGATATCAAGTTTTGAGCTATAGTTACAATCTGGTGTCCCTTTTCTTTGTATTGATTGATCATCTTGCATAATCACATACAAAGATGTCTTCTCGAGTGTTCCCCTTCTACATCTCCTCCTTCATCATATTGCCATGGTATGATAGAGTACTTAAATCTGTAATTCACTCATGACAAGATGACATTAGTATGATAAACTCCTAGTCTAAGATATTGCATGTTGACCCACTGACTAAGATGGAACTGAGAAGAAGGCTCAGTGACTGCACAATTGCATTGCTCATGTAGTCACAGGTGAAGCTTGAGCCTTGAGACTACATAATGCGCAATTCAAGCTAGATTGAGGAAGAGGATTATGCAATTTGAAAGCTCAGTCAGCTAGGCTAAGGGGTTGGGAACTGATTTAGCCTACTACACATTTCTAGAAGGATGAGGAGGTTGGATGACTACGTAATTGCACAAATCAGGATCTCAAGGATTGGGCTTGAGGTCTGAGACTATACAATGCGCAGTTGAGGCCAGGCTGAAGGGCTTAATTGCACAATTTTGGAGGTCTAGGTCTAGGCTTCATCATTGGGATTGTGAAGTGCATAGTCCTGGGAGGAAATAACTACGTATTTCATAGTGTCAATAGGTAGCATTGTGGCTAGAGGGTTGCGACTACACAATGCGCAATTCAGGAGGGTTGGATGAAGCTAAGCTATTGGAAAGTTTCCCAAATTTGGCTAAGGGTGGGACCGATGAAGCTTATGTGAACAATGACTTGACTTGAATGTGGTAACACACTTAGGGAACTTGAAAATACAACAACATAGATCATCCAGGACACATAAATAACATATTTCCCTCGGTGTGACAACTTTGCGATGACTTATGATAAGTGCAAAACCAAATATGCACTTTGCGATGACCTTGACAACACCTGTACGACAATTCTTATAGCTTTGGAAATGAGTGCGATGGATGTTAACATGGTAGGATCAACTCATTTGCACAAACATAACCCCCTGAAAACACCAAAACAAGCTTGTATACAAACTATGACACTTAACATGTGAAAATATGACATTTTTCTTTTCTTGCAAAAGGGACCAAAACACTTAGAGAAAACACAAGTGACAAGACTTAATGTAGTATGATCTGGATTATCCACAGTATTATGTTCATTATCTCAATGTTTTGAACCCCAAAGAGGACTGAAAATGATAGATTATGAATGATAGTTTGAGAGAAGAATCTTCTGACTAGAATATATATAAACCTAAAGAAACTACACTCTTTCATAAATTGCAGGTCGACAATTCTTCTTTCAATATTAATCCTTGAGATTTCGAGAAGACAGATCTCATTCCATGTATCCCCTTCGTACAGGGAAGTTATGTTACACTCTAAGCTTCTGTGGTAGTTTTTTGGAGTAGTATGATCCAGATTTCCACAATATTATGTTCATTATGTCGACATTTTGAAACCCAAAGGGGGTCCATCATCAGGACCAAAAATGATAGATTATGAATGATAGTTTGAGAGAAGAATCTTCTGACCAAAATATATATAAACCTAAAGAAACTACACTATTTCAAAAATTGAATGAGAGTTGTCTTCTCGAAATCTCAAGGATAAAGATTGAAAGAAGAACTGTTGACCTGCAATTTCTGAAGCAGTGTAGTTTCTTTAGGTTTATATATATTCTGGTCGGAAGATTCTTCTCTCAAACTATCATTCATAATCTATCATTTTCGGTCCTGATGATGGACCCCCTTTAGGGTTCAAAACTTGACATAATGAACATAATATTGTGGATAATCCGAATCATACTACTCCAAAAAACTACCACATAAGCTTAAAGTGTAAGACAAGACTTAGTGTTTATGAAGACAATATACAAGACCAAGGTAGGCTCCAAAATTGAGTGTAGGTGAAAAGTTTGCAGGGTATTGTAGTAGCGACAATAGTTTCTGAGAACAAAACAACTAAATCAATATTACAAATAAATGTCATGCATGGAAATTAAATTTTTTATTTTCAAATTTAGGCAAAATTTCTTGTTTTGATGTTAAAAAAATCAAAGA
Source organism: Pinus taeda (assembly GCA_000404065.3). Classification (NCBI taxonomy): domain Eukaryota; kingdom Viridiplantae; phylum Streptophyta; class Pinopsida; order Pinales; family Pinaceae; genus Pinus; species Pinus taeda. The sequence continues at coordinate 210,254 of APFE031093677.1, read as the reverse complement.
AGGATTGACAAAATTCACAATTGGGCTATAGAAGTTATTTTAAACTGATTTTCGTTATTAACAAAGAAAATAAACAATAACAACTATCTAAATTACTACATATCCTGGCATCAGAAGCAACAAGGAGCTTCATTAACTTCTAGCTCAAGTTGGGAAGGGGGGACCTTGGTCAACGGCCATGGTATAATCATCTCTTTAATTAGTGTCTTTCTCAACATTGTCGTCCTTCGTGTAAGCCAAATTATCTAGACAAAAATTCAATGTATTGTTTGCCAATTGTAGTCGCTTCATCTTCAATTCCAGTATCACCATTTTCTGATTTAGAAGGTCGAAATGGAATCATGCTTCATACTGAATCATTTCAATATGCTTGAAGACCAAATTGACAAGAAATTCCAAAGCACCGACTATTCTAGCTAAATAAGTAGTGAGCTCTTGTTCTGAAACTCCAAAATCATGCTCCATAAACTCTAATCTATGTTACACTTACTAATAAACTTGGCGAAATATGATTCTAATCCCTGACTCTATGCTTTTAGAATCACTTTAGTAATTTAAATATACGATCAATATAACTTTCATTGGTTTTAAGCCTATCTCTTTATCATTAATGTTCGTTTTGAGTTTTCATAATGTAAAATGTGTGGAGGTCGATGCATGGGTGACAGAACAAGGGTGCAGAAGGAAATTTATGTTGCCAACACATATTAATTTAACTATGAAGAAATTATGAATTAGTATAATTATGTTTCCCTTTGTGAAGGTTTCCTTGTGCGAAGCGTTTACTGTCAGAGGAGGGGTAATGTGCACGAGAAAGGGGACGCAAACAAAAATAAACTTTAAACTATTTTTCATTTAAAACTTTTACAGATTTAGCTATGCAGAATCAAGGATGTGCATGAAGGTGTAGAGGGAACTCTATAACTTTAATTCATAATGTAATGAAAGATCCTATAATGTGGATAAAATATAGTAATCAAGCGAAATATAAAAATACTAGATAATGACTCATACAAATTGATTAATTTAAGACTTTTCGAGTTTTCATTTTCTACAATAAAAGGTTCGATTCAATTTTTGTGTTTCATAAACATTTCATTCTCTAGAGTTTTCTCATCACTCAATACAATGTTTAGTACATTATTTAACAATATTTAGAATTAAAATATCACCAATAATATATAATTATGGAAACATACTGAATTTAAGTTACTGAGAAAAAGACAACTAAATCAGTAATACAAATAAATTTCATGAATGGAAATTGATTTTGTGTTTTCTTTAAAAAAAGAAAGATTTGATTCACACAAATTTCGTACAACATTTCGTACAAAATTTAGTAAATATTACCAATAATATATAGTAATAATAATAATGTCAAAGAACTATGTGGAAAGAAAAAGCTTACAAAAGTGGAGAGCTTTCATTATTAACACAACTTTTAATCAGTTAATTAGTAAAGTCTTTAGGGAAAAAGAAGCCGATTATGCAGGGGTGTGGAAAAATCAGTATTTTCAGCACTTCCATAGTTCTTCCTAAAGCGAGATAATAACATAGTAGTGGGCAGAGAGCATAAACTTTAATCAATTGATAATCAAAGTCTTTAGTGCATAAGAAGTTGATTATGTTGCAGTGCATAAACCGCACTGTATCTGCAAGAGGTGTTCGTTGACATTTGTGCTTAGGTGGAAAGTTTCCTACGGATAGATTTCAGTGTACGGAGAGGTTTCACTGGGGATACAAAAAGTCTAATAAACGTTACACAATAAGCATCTTTATTTTACAATCATATAATAAGCCAACATATGCATATCAAAATTTCTAGAATTTTTTGAATTGAACCGATACAAAAAAATTGTAGATTTTGAGGATGTCTAATGAAGCACCATGTTTTTCATCATATTAGTTTAAAACAAATAAAACTAAAAACCAATTAAAGAACATGGACAAATGTAATGCACCATAAATTTTCCATATTTTTTTACATTGTATTTTGGAAAATACAATTTGATTTCACTAAATCATAATGACCTTCAGCACACATTTTACAAGAAAAATAGTTAAAATTAACAAATTTCTATGAAGTCCCATAAAATTTATATCTAGTGAATGTAGATTCAAATTTTCAAATGCCAGTGTTGGTTCTGAAAGTAAATTCACTATGTTTGATGGAGTTTAAGCATTTCAAAATTGAAGAAAGGTGAATAGATGTGAGCTAGCTCTACTTTGTTGCAGATTTGTAGGTTTTCGACCAAAAGTAATAATTTTTTTCAGCCAAAAATTAATTTTTTTCAGTCGAACATTAAAGCTAACATAAACGAAAAATTTGGCCCAAAAGCTAGTACTTTCAGCGGAAAACATTTTTCATTTTTTTCATGGATTGCGAAAATAACACGATGTGACCATGTGATGTGCCCATTTCGACCGAAACCTATAAATAAACTCAGCTAAAATGTCATTTTCTCACTCTCAATTCACATTTCCCATATACAACATTTAGATAACGAACTTTTTGGATCTACATTTTGGATAGTAAATGTTTTTAGGTTAGATTTTGAATAGTGAACTTTTTTCAGTAACATATTTCTTGAATAGGTAAATGAGACTGTGGATAACATATTTTTGAATGCAAATCTACCTTAGGCTTGACCTGTTGCTTGAGAAACTACAACCCAAGGGCATCTAAGTCATCAAAATCATTTGGGGATTACACTCGACCCACCAACCCTTAAATGGTTAGAATTTTTTCCACGGAATTTCGAACTGGCGACTGTTACATCATCGAGTGACTTAAGAGTACAACCCATTACCATCTATTCTACAACCTGTGGGAAATTTACATTAATATTTTAAAACAAAAAAATAATTTCAATTTAAATAATATTGAAAGATTAATAATACTTATTATTAAAATTATTATAATAAAACTATATATTTTTAATTCATGTTGTGTTGGGAGGCACTTTCCAATGCAATATGGTTGTATTGTCATCTTACGTTATGTTATCTAAAATATTTTGACTTGGTCAAATTACATAAAAATAAAATTAAATTAAAAATAAAATAAATTGAGGTAAAGTAGCCAATGGTAAATAAAAAATAAAATAAATTAAGGTAAAGTAGCCAATTTACCATTTACCATTGGTGGTTTTTGGACTCCGGGTTTTAACAACCCATAGTTTTGCCAATGCTATTATTCTCTAATGTAGCCTATTGAAATACATTAATTTACAATTAAAATTTAAGTTATAAAGGCTTATGGTTATCAATTTTTGGACCACTCGATACTAAGAGTGGAATACTTTCATTATAATTTTAGTGGATAAGAACACCATCAACTTTATAACAAGAACATCTAAAAATGAGAGAATATTAGTATATTGAATTTCAATAATAAATTTCAAAATCAATACAAAGTTTAATTCCATAAAAATGGTTGGTGAATGTTGATAGACATCAAAACTCTTACCTCATAATTTACACATTATCAAGATTTTAAAAAATCAAAAAATTAACTAAATTATAATTTTATTTTGAACCTGTTTAGATTCATCTTAACTCCGGATCTATTAAGTGCTAAGAGGGATCAAATCTTTTGAATTGAAAACATTTTGAGATATGATCCCTATCAACATTTGATAAATCCAAAATTAAGATGCATCACAACATAATATTTAACTCTAACACCTTATATGATTTGAAAATCACTCTTAATACACAAAATATTCCATACATAAACAAAAGTCATATATAATACACAAAATATTCTATTGGTAAATTACAGTGACATATGAGAGAGAAAATTTAAATCTTATAAAAATAGCATTAATATTTACACCAGAGGTGTTCCTTTTGGAATTTTTCCCCTGTCAACTATCATGTATCCTATTTCGTATTGGGTGACATATGTCTGATATTTGTATTTGTCCTTGTGGTACATTGATACTTTCCGGAATCCTAGTTCCAATGGGGCCTCCACAGGTCTTCGAATATCATGGCACATGAATGTTTACGAATATCATGACGCATATTAAACTGGTATGTTCACCATGTTATTATTATGTCATGAATATCACGACCATGTGGAATGGCTAGTTGGAGGTGATTGTATTAATTCCCACAAGGGTCTGTGCACCATTTGTGTCATCTAATTGTGACGTTGACGTTGAGCACCACCACGGCCAAAGATGTGTCACAAATCCTCCATAACTGTGAGAACTATTTGTGCACCATATGTTGGGTATCCTGTCAGTGTGATTGTTTTAAGAAGAGTATAGTTTCTCACAACATTAGAGACGATGAGGAAAATGGTATGGAAACAAGAATCTTCCCATTTTCTCGTGCAAAGTACTAAAATAGGAAAAAAAATTACTTCGACGAGAAGAATCAACTTGGAAATGGTGGATTTGGTTCAATCTATCTGAGAAAACCGTCGGTGGTTGTGTTGTGGTAGTGAAGAGAACTTCACAGGTCCATTCCATGCTTCTATGGGAAATTTACCAGTTGACCTCTCTGTTGGGAATTTCTGATAATTCCAAACACAAAAGAACAGAAAACAATGCTCTGTTTTTTCCACAGGATCTTAACACAGCGAAGCTAAAATAGTTTCTGAGCAGATAGAGTTTTTCACACACACACACACATAAAAAACTTGTATTCATTAATAAAAATACTGTTGTTACAAAATACGATTTTCTTCTTCCTCCAACAGAGGGATTACACCAGCTCCAAAAAGAAATTTACTCTGTCTCTGCAACAGAGAGTAATACTCTATTTCTTAAAAATTAACACACTGCTGTGTAATTTTTCGTTCATTCACGTTGCTACATTTTTACATTTCATAAAAAAAAAATTACATTTCAACACTATCTCTGCAATATATATTTACACTGCTATATAAATATTTCTTCATTCATATGCACTGTTGCATATTTCAAATATGTCTTCTCTGGAAAAATTAACCCTGCTCTTTTTCTTTTTCGCACTTCTGTGCGTTTTCATTTCTCATACGCACTCAAAAAAAAACTTACATGTGTTTACTATGCCATACTTCCATAAGTAAAAAAAAATATTAAAATTAAAACTTCTACCAACATTTACCGACAATCTACGAATGCAGTAAATTCCATTAATTATTTTACGTGGAAAACTAGCGGTCAAAATCTGAAGACTTTAACTTCACGTAATGTCATTTGCTGCAGGCCTGAACGCATCGTTGTTTCAGTCAACGAGTTCAAACCTACATTTTAATCGAACGGTTCACAACAATATCGCACGAGCCTTTTCTACCGGCCTTTACGCTCAGGGGAAAAAGTGGTTTTCAAAAAGTACATGAGCCACATGTCGATCTGTGTACACTATCGCGGCCCCTCTGGAGAATACCACCAACTTGTGAAAAGCAGTGAGATAAACTCATGGCGGTTTTGTTGAATTAAATGTTGTTTGACTGGGTGGCAGTTGGAATTATATTCTCAACACTCCCCTTTAATTTCAACTACTGGGTTATCAGTCATACCCAAACATTTCCTCAAGAATTCAAAACTTTTCTGGTCCAATGGCTTGGTCAGAATGTTTGCAACCTGTTCCTAAGTCCTGCAATGTTTTAAAACAATTTCTCCATTGTTCACCAATTCTCTGATGTAATGAAACCTTGTGTCAATTTGTTTCGTTCTCTTATGAAACACAAAATTCTTGGATAATGCTTTAGCTGAGCTATTGTCACAAAAAATCATTGTTCCTTTTGCTTGCTCTTGGCATAAACTTCTTAACATCCTTCTCATCCAAACTGCTTGACATGCTGCTGCTGTAGCTGCCACATATTTTGCCTCTGCTGTAGACAACGCTACAATAGGTTGTTTTTTAGAAGCCCATGAAATAGCTTCTGAACCCATGTGAAAAACATAATCGGATGTGCTTTTCCGATCCTCTACACTTCCAACGCAATCACTATTAGTGTATCGAATTAAATCTGAACATTCTGAAGTAGTATATAAAATGCCAAATCGTTTAGTACCTTTAACATACCTCATAATTGTTTTTGTTGCATGCCAATGTGCTTCTTTTGGCCTCTCCATGAATCTGGAAATTAAACTAACAGCATGCATTATATCCATCCTAGTTGCAGTCAAATACATGAGACTGCCAACTATGCTCTTATTCAAACTAAGATCAAAATACTTGTTGTTGTCCTCTTTGCTGAGTTTTAATCCCATCACTATGGGAGTGATAGCTGCTTTCTTCTCGTGCATATTGAATATTTTCAACACTTCATTAACATATTTTTCCTGTGAGATAAAAATCCCATTTCCACTTTGTTCCACTTCTATTCCTAAGAAGTATCTCAGCAAACCCATGTTAGTCATCTCAAATTCCTCTTTCATGACTGCTTCAAAATTCTCAATAAAATAATCTTCATTACCTGTGAAAATAACATCATCAACATATAACACAACAATTAGAATTTTACCATCTTTTTCTTTGATGTAGAGGGTGGGTTCTCCCTCACACTTTTCAAATCCATTTTCCAGTAGATAGGAATTTATCCTACTGTACCACACTCTTGGTACTTGCTTCAGCCCATAAAGAGCTTTCTTCAATCTGCACATTTTGTGCTCTTAGCCTTTCTTTTCGTAGCCTGGAGGTTGTTCAATATAAACCTCTTCCATTAACACTCCATTTAGGAATGCTGACTTCACTTCCATTTGGTAAACTTTCCACTTTTTTTGTGCTAATATGGACAACACTGCTCTCACGGTTTCCATTCTAGCAATCGGTGTGAAAGTTTCCTCATAGTCTCTCCAATACTACTGTTTATATCCTTTGACAACAAGTCTTGCCTTGTGTCTTTCTATTTTGCCTTCAACATTACTCTTGGTCTTGTAAACCCATTTAACTCCAATGATTTCTTTTCCTTTTGGTAATTCAACCAAATCCCATGTCTTGTTTCTTTCTATGGCATTGATCTCCTCATCCATAGCTTTTATCCATTTTCTATCCTTAATTGCATCTTCGAAATGAATAGGGTTATCAACATAACAATATAAAGCAAACAAAGAATTCATACCTTCATAATAAATGTCACTTAAATTTATGAACTTCTTACCTCTTTCATTTGGTGTACAAGTGCTTGAAGATGCACTTGAATTTCCTCCTTATGATGTGCTTGGAGAAGCACTTTCATTTCTCCTCAAGGGTATCTCTTGCTGCCCTTGTGTTGGCGTTACTGTTTGGGGATGTATTTCAGCCATGTTCTCATCATCTTCATCATATGACATAGAGTTTTTAACATTCACTGTTTTCTCTATGCTTCCATCCCAAGCTTCCTCCTCAATGAATTGAACATCTCTGCTCACAAAAAACTTCTTGGTGGATGGGTTATACAACCTATAAGTTTTGGATTCCTCACTGTATCCAATGAAAATACATTTCTCCCCTTTGCTGTCCAACTTCTTTCTTAGCTGATCTGCAATGTGTGCATAAGCCACACATCTAAAAACTTTCATGTGGGTGACTCCTTGCTTTCTTCCACTCCATGCTTCTTCCGACACTCTGTTCATGACTGCTTTTGTTGGGCACCTATTCAAAATGTACGTTGCAAAATGTACAACTTCAGCCCAATAATCATTTGGCAAATGCTTTGTCTTTAACATACTCCTTGCCATATCCATGATTGTTCTATTTTTCCTTTCAGCTACTCCATTTTGCTGCGGAGTGTACCTTGTGGTAAACTATTTATGAATTCCATTTTCTCTACAAAAACATAGAAATTCTTTGGAGATATACTCACCTCCTCTATCAATTCTTATAATTTTGATATGCAGTCCACTTTGGTTTTCTACAAGTGCTTTGAAATTGTGAAATTTTTCAAACACTTCACTTTTGTTCTTCATAAAATAAACCCCAGTTTTTCTAGTGAAATCATCAATGAATGCTAGTATATATTGGCTCCCTGCAAGTGATGGAGTTTGCATCGGTCCACATACATCTGAGTGAATGATCTCTAAGGGTGCTTTTGCCCTTATGCTTTTCCCTGATGGAAAACTTTCTCTGTGTTGTTTCTTCAAGATACAACCTTCGTAAAGGCTATCTCGTTTCTCTATCAATGGTAATCCTCTTACCATTCCTTTTCCGTTCAACAAATTAAGACCTCCAAAGTTGAGATGTCCAAATCTCAAGTGCTACAACCAATTTTCATCCTTTGGTTCACTTTGGAAAGCCTCTTGTGTCATTGCTGCAATTTCTGATCCATCATTTAAGTCAACTTTTATCCTGAGAGGGAACATCCTGTTCTTTGTCATCCTCACTTCAGCAATACATAGTTTGCTGGGTTTTCTATCCATGATAGTGCATACATCATTCTCAAAGAAAACATTGTAACCCTTTTTGACAAGTTGTCCAATACTCAAGAGATTACATTTCATTCTAGGAACATAATAAACATCTGCCATGGTTTTCTTTTCACTTTTCTTTGTTAAGATATTTACCTCTCCTTTTCCCATGAAACTTTACTATCAGTTCCAAGTGTGACTTGTGACTTCACAATCTGATCTAACTTAGAAAATAGGGCTATGTTTCCTGTCATATGGTTACTGCAACCGAAGTCTAGAAACCATACATCATCACTCTTTGTTTTAACTATATTACAAGCTAACAACAAATTATCTTGGCTGATATTTTCTCTAGTGATATTTGCGCTAGATGTATTATTCATATCACGTTGCTTCTTCCTACATTCATTTGCATAATGCTCACATTTTTTACAATAATAACATTGGACATTGGATTTTTCATACCTTTGTCCTTGAGCATGATGTTGTCCACTTTGTTGGTTGTTGCCCTGGCCTTGGTTCTGATTTGGATTGCTGCCTCTTCTTTGAGTATTTGCTAGACTGTTTCTTCCACCTCTGTTTTGGCTTTTGCCTCTTCCTCTCTTGTTTCCTTTGCCTTGACCTCTTCCTCTTCCAAAGGACATCTGGGTTTTAAAGGCATGCTCTAAAGATGAGTTTTCATTTCTACTCAATCTCTCCTCATGTGTGATCAGTGATGCATGTAGTTCATCAACTAAGAAGTTTGTGAGATCCTTTGTCTCTTCTATGGTGGTGACAATCACATCAAACTTTGAGGGGAGGACCCTCAATAGTTTCTCCACAATTCTCCTTTCTTCAAGAATCTCTCCATGAGATCTTATCTGTGTGACCAGACCAATTACTTGTGTGAAGAATGAGTCAATATTATCTGACTCCTTCATGCATAGATTCTCAAAATCTCTCCTCAGCAACTGTAGTTTTGCTGTCTTCACTTTCTCCATGCCTTGATAGGCTGTCTTGAGAGTTTTCCATGCTTCTTTGGATGTCTTGGATGCTGTTATACTTAGAAACACACTCTCATGCACTGCTTGATATAAGAAGACGAGGGCTTTAGAATCCTTCTTCTTATAGCTCTTCAACAGTTCTTTCTCTGCGTGAGTCAAGTTATTAAACTCATCTTCATCTGATGGTTCTTCAAAACTGTCCTCTACAAATTCCCACAAGTCTTGTGAGGCAAACAGGGCTCTCATAGTTATTGCCCAGTAGTCATAGTTTTTCCCATTAAATTGTGGGACCTGGGTATTACAGATACCCATGCTAGTGTTGGTGCTATCCATTCTTCCTCTCTAAACTATGCTTCAAAATAATTGACTGCATTTAAAAATCACTGAGTGTCTTCAACAGTAACACAGAAAACTAACTTGAAAAATACCTTTGAATCTTTATGACCGAGTCTTCACTCTGCTGAGCTTCTCCAGCAAGAAATCCTTCCTTCAGCTTCTTTGACACCTTCAAAGAGCCTCGACAAGCTCTGATACCACTGTTGGGAATTTCTGATAATTCCAAACACAAAAGAACAGAGAACAATGCTCTGCTTTTTTCATAGGATCTTAACACGGGGAAGCTAAAATATTTTCTGAGCAGACACAGTTTTTCACACACACACACATAAAAAACTTGTATTCATTAATAAAAATACTATTGTTACAAAATAAGATTTTCTTCTTCCTCCAACAGAGGGATTACACCAGCTCCAAAAATAAATTTACTCTGTCTCTGCAACAAAGAGTAATACTATGTTTCTTAAAAATTAACACACTGGTGTGTAATTTTTCATTCATTCACGCTGCTACGTTTTTACATTCCATAAAAAAAAAAATACATTTCAACACTATCTCTACAATATATATTTACAGGCATTGCTGCATATTTCAAATATGTCTTCTCTTGAAAAATTAACCCTTCTCTTTTTCTTTTTCGCACTGCTGTGCATTTTCATTTCTCATAAGCACTCAAAAAAAAACATTACATTACATATACAACAATAAAAAAAAAACTTACATGCGTTTACTATGCCATACTTCGATAAATAAAAAAAATATTAAAATTAAAACTTCTATCAACATTTGCCAACAATCTATGAATGCAGTAAATTCCTTTAATTATTTTACATGGAGAACTGGCTGTCAAAATCTGAAGACTTTCACTTCACGTAATGTCAGAACGCAGCTTTGTTTCAATCAACGGCTTCAAACCTACATTTTAGTCGAACGGTTCACAACAATATCGCATGGGCCTTTTCTACCGGCCTTACGCTCCGAGAAAAAAGTGGTTTTCAAAAAGTACATGATCCACATGTTGATCAGTGTACACTATTGTGGCCTCTCCCGAGAATACCACCAACTGTTTGACTGGGCGGTAGTTGGAATTGTATTTTCAACACTCTGTGAGCCTGACAAACAATCCATTTAGCCTAAGAAATATACCTAAACTGTAAATGTGTTAGAAAACCTGCACAGATGAATCTAGCTAGCAAAGGTTGAACACACAGCTTTGCAAAGCAAAAACATTAAAGGAAAATCGAAAGAAGAAAAGAATGATTCGTTAGAAAATATGTTACAATGCTCATTATATAGCATTACTGGGTGAAGATCCCAAGGTAATGAACTATAGTGGTGATCAATGAGAAGACTCAACACCTACAACAAGTTCCGGAGATAACTAGTCAGTTGCGGAGTTAAAGAATGAGCAAATCAAGGAGTAAGTCATGCAAAAGGAATCTTGCATGCAATCCCATGCTCTAACTAAGAGTCCACATGTAGATCTATAGTAGTTGCATGTAGTTGCATGCTTTAACTAAGAGTCCGCATGCAATTGCATGTAGTTGCATGCTCTAACTTAGAGTCTACATGTAGGTGTAGTAGTTCCAACATAAACAAATCTTATAGATTTAGGCATACTGTATCTCTCTACCAATAAATCCCATGGATCTGTTTCTAGGGAAATTTCCAAATTGAAGAACTGGGGTTCTACAACAACATAGTTAGTGGAAATATACCTCAAGAGTTGGGTAATCTTATATTTTTCCAATATTTTAATGCATCAAAGAACATGCTTAGAGGAAACATTCCAAAAGAGGTTGGAAATTTAAGAAACCTTATTTCCTTTCAGCCCTACATGAATCAACTGTAAGGTCAAATTTCTCAAAACTTTGGGGAAATCCCATATCTTGTAGGTTTTTCACCGTATCTGAATAATTTCGCAGGCCAACTACCAGAAAAGCTTGGCATTCTATATAAGTTTAACTTGCTCGATGTTTCTTAGAACCAGTTCAGTGGCATGCTACTAAAATATATGTGAAGAGTAGGAAATCTGCAAAAGTTTCTGGTTCTCGATAAAAACAAATTACAGGATAACTGCCTGAAATTTATGGACATTGCAAAACTCTGGTTTGCTTCAAAATAATATAGACCGAGTGGTTGAGTGCCCAAAGGATTTTGGGGACTTCCAAATGTTAAAATTATTGATTTAAGATTCAATAGTTTTGTTGGTGAAATTGGTTCTGGGATCACAAATGTGAAGGAATTATCAGAGTTGTATATTCAGAATAATCAATTGTCTAGGATTTTGGTACCAAAGATCGGCATGGCAAAGATATTGGTCAAACTTGAAGGAAACAATAATTTCTCTATAGGTCTAATACCAAAGGAAATAAGAAAGTTGAGGTAGTTGACTAATTTGTATTTGCAGAACAACATGTCTGACGAATTCGTACCAGATGAAGTTGGTTCTTGTACTTCTTTGGTTGTTGTTAATCTTGTAGAAAATTATTTGCAAGGATCAATTCCAGAGTCACTCGGATATATCCTTAAATATTTCAAACAACAAACTATCTCCTGCACTAAAGCTCGGTTTTCTTGATCTTTACAATAATGATTTAATTGGGCCTGTTCCAAATTCACTCATTAATGAGGTAAATGGATATAGCTTTCCAGGGAATCCAGGGATCTATGCTAACAACTCTCGAAATGATAATGATAATAATGACAATATACTTGAGGCTTTCTTTGATTCTCATAATGGGAAAGAAGCCAAACAAATGAGAATTATCGTTGGGCTCATTGTTGGCCTGACAATGTTATTACTTTTGATTGGATTGATACATTTTCAGTGAATATATCGTCAAAATAAACTTGACTTGATGGATGAAAGGGATAATTTTTCTTGGACCTTTAAATCTTTTCAAAATTTAAGCTTCTTTGAGGAAGAGATTCTTGACTTGATGGATGAAAGGGATAATTTTTCTTGGACCTTTAAATCTTTTCAAAATTTAAGCTTCTTTGAGGAAGAGATTTTTAAGCCTTTATTAGAGAAGATAATGTCATAGAAAGTGGTGGATCAAGCAAGGTGTATTGTGTCATGTTGTAGAACAATGAAACTGTAGCAGCAAAGTGAACATAAACAATGAAAGTTTTAGACAAATTGCTAGAGGCCTAAGTGGACATTTTGGGAACAATTCGAAGTGAAAATATAGTGAAGCTTTATTGTTATTTTTCAAATGGTAATTCAAATCTATTGGTCTATGAATACATGCCAAACAAAAACTTATTTGATGCTTTGTATGAAAATATGAAGAGAAGACATTAAAGAGAAGTGGCATGGATTTGGATTCCCCAATGCCTTACAAGATTACATTGGGAGAAGCTCATGGATTAGCGTATCTTCATCATGATTTCCTTATTGCAATTATTTATAGGGATGTAAAATCTACCAATATTTTGCTAGATAAATTTTATGAGTCAAATATCACTGATTTGGGATTGCCAAAATTCTTCAAACTTGTGGAGGAAATGATTTTACATTAGCTTTAGCAAGCACCCATGGCTATATTTCTCCTAATATGTTTTGGCTTAGTACTATGCTTCCAATGAGATCAAACACAACAATCTAGCCCCCCATGAAATCCTCTTGCAAGTCCTTCAAACATATCTCAATGTCAATCTCTCCAACTCCTACAATTATATGTTCCATTGATTCCTTAATTGTGTAAACAACCATGAGACTTGACTTGGACAACTGCTTAAGGCCATCAAGGTGCCTTGGGAGGCCACAAGCCACATTACACTGCACTGCAACTCTATAAACTAGGGAGATAGAGAACCTCATAGCTCTGATGGGATGGGCCTCAATGATCAATAGAAATAAACAAAAACCACACCACAGTAACAATATTATGTAGATCTATTAAAAACCACAATTTATGTTTCAACTCTCAAATATAAACTAAGTGGGCCTTCGTTACTTGCTTAAGCTCTACCTCACCGACTCAAAAGGCATGTAAAAAATGGTTGAGAAGGGGGAAATCCAGATATGATCAACCTGACATAGTGGTAGACCATAATAACTACATTACCAAGATGGATTGTAAATGCAAACAATTTTCTCTTCAACTTTCACATATAAACCAACTTAGCATTGGTTCTCTAGAGAGGTTGGTGAGGTTGGCAGTGTATTAAGGGCTTCAACAGGGTTCCATTTTCTGGATGTCGAAAAAGTATGAGGCTATTTGGGTGGATTTGACAACTCATGGTCAATCCATGACTAGGTTTTGAGGTTGATGGAAATGAGAAGGTAGAATGTGTTTGGATTCATTCATACTCACTTTTATTGTCGGGAAAGTATGGATCACATCAAATTTTTATTTAGATATTATTTAGTCCATTTATTTTTATTTTTTATAAATATATTTATTTTTCATGAGAAATATTTTTATGTTTGATATAAAAAAATATCTCTATTCACTATAAATTCAATATGTGATGAATTAAACATATCACATGCTATAATTAACCATAATTATTTACTCTGACATTTTCACAAAAATGGTGATTAAATTGACATTATCTTTTTAAATTGTTGTTTTTTTCTTTTATATATATTATCAATTAGAATATTTATATATATATGAAATTTTATTAAATATAAAAATATATTGGATTATAAAATTGATTTATATTGAAAATAATATATATATATATTTTAATTTAAAATAATGTAATTTTTCAAAATAAATTTTCCAAATCTTAAAGTTTAATTTTTTAATATGATATTCCCCAAACTTGTTTTCGTGAGACATATCTCTTATATATATTCATATATGTAAAAACAGAAATATGGGATATTTTTACATCACTCAGAAGTCAGTCAAATTCAATATAACGTCAACCGAGATGTGATGAGAGGGAAGCCGTTATTACATCCGAAAATTGAATTTACCCCGCCTATTCCTTTAATAGCCAGCCCGCCCATAATTCTTGCAAAATTTTGGAAGAAACCCAGCCATGGAAGAAGACGGGAGTAAGGCACGGTGGATGCATAGAATCTGTGCTTTAAGCGCCGCTGCGGAGTTCATCGAATCAGCCGCCTTACATCCCCAGAATTCTTCTTCCAGCTTTGTTCCGCTAACGTGTACACTCGCACCTTCTGAGTCTCCTCAATGCAACACCAGGCAAGCTTATAAATCGAAACTGTATTAAGAACTTATGTCTTTACTGTATGTCTGTTAATGCCTTCAACATTTACGCGTGACGTTTTCCTTTTCATTTGCACCTTTTAAATTTAGTGCTCTTTCATGCTTATTCGAGCCTGGTTTACAGTTTATTGAAGCGGTTGTTCTTAATTTAAATTAGGAAGCATCTTACCTGATCAGTTCAGTTAATTGTCGGTAAATTTTAGAAAGAATTTTCTGGTATTTACACAAATAGCATTCAGTTTGTTGTGCAGTGTTTCGGAGACTCCTAGACATCCGAAATTCGCATTTAGAGGTATTTGTAAAAGGCAAACACGCGGCTCTTCTGCGGAGGAATCGTCTGATGATATTAGCGCAGAATTATCATCTTTAACTTCTCTTGCAAAAGGCTTGGAGAAGGTCTCAAAATTTGCTCACTCGCACACTCGATGCGTGGCTGCAAGGCTCTATCATTTAGCCACGGTTGCTTCCTCTATTCGATCCGAACAGATCGAATATTCTTTAAATAATGCACCGCCAAAGGCATGCTAATCTTAAACTTCTCTTCGTTTCATTCACAATTTTGAATTAGTATGCAGAAGTTTTTTCTGTCTAAAGAATGATGAATTTCGAATCTGAATGGATTTACGTTTAATATTTCAGATTCTTTGATCTAAAAACATTCGAAACTCTAAGATCTAAGAGATATGTTAGGAAAATCGAAGCTATGGGTTTAATTCTCTCACTGAACTAGATTTCTTGAATTTGAAATCCTTGAAGATTATTGTATTTCTTAATTTTATCTAGCTTTTTCGCTGTATTACATTAAATTATCTCGGGATTATGCTTCCAGAATTTGCAGTTAAATTTTACTATATTTGTAGCAGTTCGTCATCGATCTCAACATACTTCACATTCACCACTAATCTTTTATCAAGATTTACAGATTGTAAAGAAATTGCGTTCGACGAGGTGTTCAAAGCATTCCTCAACCAATTTAAGTTCTCTAAGTTGGATCACGACGCATACACCGACCACCGATTGTTCGATGTACAGGTCACGAACATTTTATTCCGTAGCTGACACTTACCACTCAGCCAGACCATCGTTTTTCGTGCGTCCGTTGTCCCTTCAGAATGCACCGCATAATAACGTTTCCAGACCTGTGAAAGCTCCAATAAGGACGACCACGACGGTGGCACAGCATTGCGATAAGCGGAAGGCAAAGAAAGTAAGAGGAAGAAGTTGCGTTGGAACAAGACTTGAGATCCGTTGCCTAGCCATCCATAAGTTTCTTACAGACCAAAGCTCTTGCTCCGAGATGTCTATTCGTCAAATATTCGGCAACTCCCCGGACACCAGTAAGGCTCTGAGAATGTAAGCTCAATCCTCATCACATTCTTCAAAGGACTTCCTGCTACAGAAGAGTTTCTATATTATGCTTCAAAAAATATACTGAAGTATTCTAAGAAAGCATGAGTGCCTTAATTCTTGCCGCAGACTACTGAAGCAACACCGAGTTACAAGGTTTGGAGTTGGAGGAAGAGCCCATCCATTTGTGTATATGGTTAGTGTTACTTTATGACTAATTTGTCTTTAAATTTCAGGTTTTGTAATACGGAAATCTCTTTTTCTCTAAAAGATTTTGTAATTACAGAAATCTCTTGGCCATTAAATATGAAATAAGCGGATTTTGTGCAGGCCACAACTCTTCCAGGGGAAAGCCAGCTTGAAAAGCTTAATGAAGCGAGGATCAGTGTGTGATGCCATGATTACGAACATACATTGATGTTAAGTTTCTTTTTGTTTAGCTGCGCTCACAGCAAATGATAGAGGTGACATTTACGGCAAATAATGGAGGTTATATGTTGTATTACTCTTCCATAAACGAGAGATAGTTATACCTCTTAGTAATCTCAAGCTTGAGAGGTTAAATGTATTACGGTCTCGTAAACGAGAGAGTTTTACCGGTTAGTAGTCGCAAACTTTTGTTGACATCTTAAAAAAGATAAAACATAGATGAAACTATATCGGAGTGCCAAAGAATTGTTCCCTAGGCAGTAAGCTTCCCACGGTAGTAATATTTTGCTTTTGTTTTTATATTAGTCAAGTGCATGAAATCCTTGGCCGATTAAAAAGAGTGCAGCAATAAAAAGAGTCCAGCAAAACATCCTGGTCATCTCAATGCGCTGCATTTGGAACAAATTAGGGTGGTAAAAAATAATGTTACAAAGATATTGACGTCTAAATATGTATATAGAGATTTCTTTTTTATTGTGGCTAAAACGATAGCTGTATTTTACAAGGGAAAAATAATATAAATGTTGTTATTTTTTTAATTTAAATACAATTTTAACAAATTTATAAGTGACCTACTTTAATATTTATATTTAACATATTTCTGATATTAAAATGGTTTAATTTTTTTTATTTATTTTATTTAAAATGTTTTTTTTAACCTGATATCTTTGTTTCGGAGATTTTAGTTAAAGATATCAATAATGGTTTATTTTTTATTTATTTATTTTTATTTAAAATGTTTTGTCTAAACATAATAAGTGGGAGTTTTTAGATAAAATAACACAATTATTTTGGGCTAAATCTTAATTTGTGTGGTTTAAAATAGATTTCTAGTATATATGAATTCAAGACTTTAAAAACCCTATATATAACTTTTTTATAAAAAACTCATATATAAATTCAGTACAATATTCAAAATATAAAGAATTTACAACTCAAATTGTGATTCCAAAAAAACCCTGCCAAATTATTGACAAATTAAACCCAAAAAATCATCCAAAACATAAAAATATACTAGAGATTTAAAAGTCTCTTTATACATTCATCATCTCAACCTCATAATAAGAATTGTTGATTTATGTTGGAATTCAGGCACAGCAATTTAAATAAAACACACACAGCAGAAGCAAGCACATAACACAGTATTAACGTGGTTCACCCAACCAATCTGGGCTACGTCCACCAAACATAGGCATCAGGAATATATTAAATAAATTTGGAGATTACATCAATGAAATCCTCACACTCTCTTGGCAAACCACCCGAATGGTTGCCTATTATATAGAATAGAGAATCTAACAACCTCATAACTCCCTCACATCAAATATAGGAGGCATTAACTCCCTCCCAACAACCTGGAGCTAATCTAGGAACTGAATCCCTATTGTTGTCATCCTTCAGAGATTTTTGCCTATTTGACTAAAACAGAAAATCTCAACAATCTCCACCTTGACAACAATTTGCCTGATGCCCTGTTATTATTATTTTATCTTTTCTGCAAGCCAAGAGAAGCCAAACACCAGCATAGCTTCTCCAACAAAACTGGTTTCGTAAACATGTCTGCACAGTTTTCCTTTGTATGCACTTTTTCAAGAGAAACTCCCCTTTCAGTGATACCCTGTCTTACAAATGATACTTGATTGGAATATGCTTTGATTTACTATGATAGGCTGGATTCTTAGCCAAATGTATCGCACTTTGACTATCACAAAGTAACCTAATGTTGTCCTGTAACCTACCAAACTCACCAAGCAAACCTTTCAACCAAACCTCTTTGCAAGCATGAGAAGCAGCAATGTATTCTGCTTCAGTAGTGGACAAAGCAACAATGTTCTGTAGCTTTGACATCCAACTTATAGCTCCACCTGCAAGAGTAAAGACGTACCCTGAAGTTGATCTCCTCTTATCCAAATCACCTGCAAAATCGGAATCAACATATCCGCAAACATATTCAATACTGTTATTGTAAGAAATACAATAACTACTTGTGCCTCTCAAGTACCGAAGCACCCATTTTACTGCTGACCAGTGTTCTTTACCCGGATTTGCCATGTACCTGCTGACAACCCCAACTGCATGAGAAATATCTGGTCGCGTACATACCATCGCATACATCAAACATCCTACTACATTGGCATAAGGAATTTGAGACATATAATCTTTTTCTTCATCTGTATTAGGACATAAACTCGAAGAAAGCTTAAAATGGGAAGCTAAAGGGATCGACACAGGCTTCACATTGTTCATACCAAACCTCAAAAGTATTTTCTCAACATACTTCTGTTGTGATAGCCACAGCTTACCATTGTCCCTGTCTCTGAAAATCTCCATGCCCAAAATCTGTCTTGCGGCTCCTAGATCTTTCATATCAAACGTCCTAGCCATCTAAGTCTTCAACCTGTTGATTTCTTCAATGCTTTTGCTTGCTAAAAGCATATCATCAACATATAACACTAAGATAATGAACATGCCATTATTCAACTGTTTGAAATAAACAAAATGATCATATTCACTTCTAACATATTTCTGAGTCAACATGAAAGAATCAAACTTCTTATACCACTGCCGAGGCGACTGCTTCAGCCCATATAATGACTTCTTGAGCCTGCAGACAAATTTCGCATTGCGATGCTGAACAAACCCTTCCGGTTGTTCCATATATATTTCCTCATCTAAATCACCATGTAGAAATGCAGTCTTAACATCTAACTGCTGCAACTCCAAATCAAACAAAGCCACTAATGCTAACACAATTCTATTGAAACAATTTTAACCACTGGTGAAAATATCTCATGAAAGTCTATGCCAGCTTTCTGAGAAAATCCTTTTGCAACCAGCCGAGCTTTGTACCTGTCTTCCGTATCATTCACACCCCGTTTCAGCTTGAACACCCATTTGCATCCCACAGTTTTCCTGCCTTTCGGAAGCTCCACCAGATCCCATGTGCCGTTTTTACTCAAGGCCATCATTTCTTCCTTCATGGCTGCTTTCCATTTGTCACTATTTGAACCTTCTACAGCTTCCTGATAACACAAAGGTTCATCATCATTAGCGATCAAAGCAATTGAATCATCATACCTTCTCGGACGGCGTTTGATCCTTGTCGATCTCCTTAAGGATGTTTCTGGTGCTTCCACAATTGGCTGTCTATCCTCTGTAGGAACTTCTTCATGATCGTCATCTGAAACCTGTTCATGACCTCCATCTGAACCCTGTTCATGGCTAGAATCTGAACTATGATCGTTATGACTATCATTAGAAATGCTGTCAAACTGAATATGCTGGAAATCAGATACATCATCCTGTTTCAATCTTCTATCTACATCTAACTGTACAAGAGAGGATTCATTAAACCTTACATCTCTGTTGATGATGATTTTGCGGGTAGTAGGATCCCACAATCTAAATCCCTTTGTTCCATCACCATACCCAACAAAGACATACCTTTTTGATTTCGGATCTAATTTAGTTCGCTGATGTTTAGGCACTAGAGCATATGCATCACAGCCAAACACTCTGAGTTTAGAATAGTCACAAGGGTGTCTTGTCCATACCTCTTGCGGAACCTTGCAGTCTATTGCCGTTGATGGAGATCGGTTTATCACATAACAAGCAGTTGCCACTGCTTCCGTCCACAACTCTTTCGGCAACCCGGCGTTACTCAGCATACACCTTGCTCTCTCTAGAAGAGTCCTGTTCATGCGTTCAGCAACTCCATTCTGCTCAGGAGTATAAACCGTGGTCTTATGTCTCTCGATCCCTGCATCCTTGCAATAGCTGTCAAACTCCTTAGAGGAAAACTCACCACCATTTTCAGTTCTTAAACATTTTATAGTTCTACCAGTGTTGTTTTCTACCAATGCTCTAAACTGCTTGAAAACTGTAAAAACGTCAGACTTCTTTTTCAACATGTAGACCCAAACTTTCCGAGAAAAGTCATCAATGAATGATACAAAATAAGACGAACCACCATATGAAGCTGTAGGAGCTGGACCCCACACATCTAAATGGATATAATCAAGTATAC